>VTPC01004341.1:32860-63383 GCA_011009095.1 Ignelater luminosus
TATCAATCATATCATTAATTATTTATTATTATTATCATTATTATTCTACTAACTTCATATTCAAATCTTCATAATTATCATCATTTTAATAATACTTCATTAATAATTATTTAACTCATTATGATTATCTTTAACACATTCATTCAAGCATCATTCATACCTTCTTGTCAAACCTAATACGCAATGTTCCCTATTCTTCTTTGGTTATTTTTGTCAACATTGGCTTCTAATTTTTACTTTAACATTCTCTTGTAGCATTTATTCTATTTCTTTGATTTTCTTTCTTTTTCTGTATTTGTAATTTCTTTCTTCCTCTCTGACTCCTGATAGTAAATTCTTTAAATGTTCTTTCATTATCATTTTATATTTTTCAATCCTTATTTTGGATTTACTATCTTTCTTAAATATTTTATACCTCGATTCCTTATTTTTCTTTCTAGTCTTATTTTTAGATTTTCTTTTGACTTTGATCCCCTCCAACCTTTTATTTTCCATTGTCAGCTTCATTTTGTTTTTTCTTTCCGCTTTTCTTGCTCTTCTTAGTTTATTCTGCCAATTGATAGTACATTTCAATTTTTGTTTATCATTATTGTTATTTTGATAATTTTTTTCTTTTTTGTAATTATTCTTTATCTTATTTTTAAGATTTGCCTTTCTTATTGGTAAACTGTTAATTCTTTCTTTTGGATTTATTTGTTTGTGGTTTACTGAGAATTTTGCCATATTTTGAAACCCGCTATCTAATATACAATAATGACTTGGTCCATGATTACCTGCTGTTGATTTCTCTTCAACATTTTTGTTTATTTTTTTAAATTCTATTTTCACATTCTGCTGGTAGTTTTCTTGTGCTTTTTCTTGCTCCTTAATTTTCTCATTTATATCTGCATTCCTTATTTGTAACATGTTGATAATTTCTTCTTGGTGTCTTTCTATTTTCCTACGAATTTCATTCTGACATTCATCTATCTTATTATTCACCTTTCCTTGTATTTCACCTCTCATGTTTTTAACAATATTATCCCATCTATTCTCATGATCTTCAAATTTTCTTTTAATTTCTTCAAATCTTTTCTCTTGGTTATGATTGATTTCTTCAAATCTTTTAGTAGTATCTTGTTTAATCTCTTCTAATCTTTTAGTTTGGTCTTCTATTCTTTTAGTTTGGTCTTCTATTCTTTTAGTTTGGTCTTCAAATCTTTTAGTTTGGTCTTCAAATCTTTTATCTTGGTCTTGTTTCATTTCTATAAATATTTTAAGTAAATCTGGTTGTTGTTGTCTTATTTCTTTTTGCTCTTTATCTCCCTTTTCAACATCTCCCATGATCTCCTCCATACTTGTACTTTCTTCTTCCATCTGTTCAATTTCAATATTTTCTTCCTCTCTTTTGTCCCCTTTTCTACTATCTACCGATTTACCTCGCTTTGACATCTTTTCACTACCAACAGACAACTAACAAAATGATAATTATGTCTTTTATTTAACTTGCTCTACCACGTTGGGACGCCAATTTTTTATGTTATGATATGGATAGCTCTTTTTTTCAGGGTACTTATTTTTCTTCGTTTGGTTCTTAATTTTTTTATTAAAACGCTATTTTCTTGACAATATTAATTTATTTTTTTTACTGTCATTACATTTATCAAAAAAAAAACAAATTTTTTTTATACTCTCTTTTTTTAATCATTTTCAAATATCACTACATTTTTAATAGTATCACATTTACATTTTTAATATCATCACAATAGCCACCAGCGGTAAAAAGAATGAATTCATTAATAAATTAAAAAGTGAACTGAATTCAAGTTTTGTGAATGAAAATGATAAGAAAAATACGACGGTATATAAAAATAATGCACGAAGGTCATAAACTAAAAGATTGTATTATTGCTATGATAGTGAGATTTTGTTATTGAGAAATAAAATAAATAAACTGGAAAATAAATTAAACGTTTTATTGAAAAAGCAAAAAGCTAGTAAAACTACGAATAAAGCTGTTGAAAATTCGGCACTTAACTGTGATAAAGAAATTAATAAATTAAATAATCTAAATTTTGAAATAGAAAAACTCATCCTTGCAAACAATAAATTGCAAACTATCATAAAAGAGAAAAAACAAAATAAATAAATATAGAACTAAGAATAATCTGGATACTTCGAAGGTGACTGACAAAGAATATGTAAAGGTAAAGCTGAAAAAATCAAAATAAGAAAACTAAATCTACAGTACTCCTACTAGCAGATAGTCAGGGTCGAAATTTAGCAAATCAACTACAAGTAAATCTAGGCAAGGATTTCTCAGTCAATGGGATATTTAAACCTAATGCAACATTTGAAAACGTAACTGCCGAGGTGAAAAGCATGAGTTCAGATGAGGACTTCTTAATTATTCTAGCAGGTACTAATAATGCATTAGATGGGAAGACAGTTACTACTGATAATTTGTCAACTATAAGTAATATCGAAAATACAAATGTCATAATAATTGCCGTCCCATACTGGAAGGGTCGACCAGTCTTAAATGAGTTTACATATAAGATCAATTTACAATTATATAACGAACCTGTGGTAGGAGAGCAGAACTTTTCATTATTTGCTATCAACACCGTAATGAATAAGACAGACTTTACTTTTCATAGTAGACACTTAAATTCAAAGGGAAAAAAGAAATTGAGTTTTAGATTATCGCAACTAATTACACAGACTGAAAGATCAATAAGTAATAAAATGCAATGGATTAATTATTCAAATTTAATAACAATTTCAGAAAATGTAACTTCTATTAACTCCAATAATAATATTCAACTGGGTCAAACAGCATCTTCAGCGCTCTATCCAAATTTACCACAAACAGATGAAGAACTGCAAGGATTCAGATTGCACAGGCAATCGTTTTTATAAATTGTACACCTTCGCAATCACAACCAAACAAAAAAATTATTAATAATCATAGTGAAAACATTAACTTATTTATTTACTATCAAAATGTTCGCGGAAGGAGAACAAAAATTCAAGATTTTTATTTGAATGTTGTTTCTACTGAACAAAAAATTATTTGCTTAACAGAAACGTGGTTACATAATGGGATAACAAGTAGTGAGATATTTGACGCTAACCTTTACAACGTGTACAGGAAAGACCGGTATACCTTTACATCTGGAAAAGAAAAAGGCGGCGGAGTACTAGTAGCGGTTCCTGAAATTTATAAATCGGAACAGATACACATTTCCCACATTTTCAGAAATATAGATATAGTGTGTGTTAAAATTGCTAATAATTCGTACCACTTTTATATTTTGGTATTATTCGTACCCGCAGCTCAGAAAGTAAATGAATATGAGGAATTATTCGAATATGTAAGTAGTTTATATTTTTTATTAGATTCAAATTTGTTAATTTTAGGGGATCTAAACATTCCAGAACTGGCATATTATCAGAATAACCCTGCGTCAAATAGCACTACACTGTTACAAAATTACGTTACTTTTATCGATTATATGAACTTAACTCAGAGGAATTACGTATTAAACTCAATGGATCGCATTTTGGATGTGGTACTGTCTAATATGAATTGTGAAGTAGAACGCGAATTAAATCTGTTAATAAATGAGGACAGTCATTATCCAACTTTATCAATTAGTATCAATGTACAAACAAACAGAAAGGGGAATCTGAAAGTTAACGAAATTCAAATATATAATTTTAAAAAAGCTAATTTTACACTAATGCATGAATTAATTAAAGAAATCAGTTGGGATGTGCTGAATCAAACTAATGATATAAACAATAAAGTAAAACTATTTTATGATACACTTTATAGTATCTTTGATCTAACGGTACAAAAACAATAAAACATAATAATAAATACCCAATATGGTTTAATCAGCAAATTATTAAACAGATAAAACTTAAAGAAAGATGTAGGCTTAAATATAATAAAACAAAAAGTGAATATTATAACAATAAATATAAAGAATATAGGAAGAAAATAAAGCAATTAATACGTGATGCCTATAGAAAATATATTGATTCAGTACAGTCACAATTTTTCAATGATCCTCACTCATTATGGAATTACATTAACAATAAGAAAGATAAAGCTAGCATACCATATAACCATTAACATGATTACTGTAGAAGAAATATTAAACACAATTAAATCGTTAAAAAATACTAAATTAGTGAGACCAGATGGTATTCCGACGTATATAGTAAAGGGTTGCTCAGAGTCACTTAGCATTGCATTGCATCATATATTTAATTATTCCATAGAAACTGAAACATTCCCTTAGGCTTGGTCCACATCCAAAATATGTTCCATTTATAAACCTGGAGATAAAACATTAATAAAAAATTACAGACCAATAACTATCTTATCTAATTTCTCTAAAGTCTATGAATCAATATTATACAATAATATATTCCACTATGTCAAACACAGTATAAATTTAAATCAGCACGGGTTTATGAAAGGGAGGTCAGCAGCTACTAACTTGTTTCACTTCACACAAAAAGCTTTTAATATACTGGAATGTAGAAACCAACTAGATGTTGTATATACCGACTTTTGTAAAGCATTCGATAAGGTAGACATTACACCGTTATTAAATAAGTTATCTAATATTGGTTTTAGGAAGAGATTACTAAATTTATTTGAATCTTACTTAAGTGGTAGACAACAGTTTTCTGCAACTTCAGGGGTTCCTCAAGCATCAAATCTTGGGCCCCTACTTTTCCTAATTTTTATAAATCACATCGCAACCAACATTCGAAATTCTGAGTACTTAATTTATGCAGACGACTTTAAGATTTCTAAAGAGATTCGGACGATAAATGATTCATATCAACTTCAAACTGATTTAAATACAATTTACAATTGGTCAATTCAAAATAATTTACTTTTTAATATTAATAAATGTGTTGTGACAAGTATTGCCAGGAAAACTAACGTTATAAATTTTACTTATACATTTAATAGTACAGTTCTACAAAGGAAATCTGAAGTACAAGACCTTGGTGTAATTTCTGATCAGAAATTAATATTTAATGCCCATATTAAAAGCATAGTACGTGATTGTTGTAGAAGTCTTGGCATTTTTATTAGAATTACTAAAGATTTTAATAATACAAACAGTTTGCACATTGTCTTTAACACCTTAGTAAGAACTAAGTTGGAATATATGTCTATCTTATGGAATCCTTACTACACATACCAAAACGATATTTTTAGTTAATGTTGAGTGAAATTTAATGACATTTTATAATTTGTCATTGAATTGAATTTTGAACAACAACAACAACAAATCCTTTAAATGTGTTAATTGGATTAATAACTTATTAATTTGGGACTTTTTGATTGAGTTACAACTTGGAAAGGCTTGTAGCTAAAATAAATATTTCAAAATGGTGAGATATTTATAAACTGTAAACGTGGAATTTATTGACATTTATATAATTATTATAACTCAAAAATTTTAACTATTGTGGAACAAATTAAATCATTAAACTCCATAAACTTTTATGAAATCATAATATTATAATAAGAAACAAAAGTATAAAATTTAAAGCTGTAAAAATTAGAATTTTATAAGTATAAACAATTTTGATTGACACTTCATACAAAAAAATTTTAAAACTTAAAAAATATAATTAATTTAACTTAAAACTGAAAAAAAAGTATACCAAATCACGATCTTATAATACTAAAGTGCATATTGAATAGAATTATAAAGTTTAAAGCTAGAAGAGTCAAATTTTTATAAGTGTAATTACTATAAAAAAACTAAACTGACCGGCAAAAAACCGGCCACCGTGAAATATCTTCAAAACCACTTTAACTATTATTATTTTAACCAGTGATTGTTATTTAATTTAAGAACCATTCACTGTTGACACAGGATGTACAGATTAGCTAAAATAAAGAGAAATTAATACAGAATTAAATTTAATTTAAGCAGTAACAGAAACAGTCTAAATACGATATTTTCTTAATAAAAAACAATAAATGTGGCTGTTTGTACTGGACCTCCTGATAATTATTAGTAGTGTCTATGTCCTCTTCGAGCTTGAATTACATCATTCAACCGCCGCACAGTGGTATAAATGACTGATCTAGGCGATCAAAATTATTTCCAAACGGTTGTTTTAGTGTAAGGTGGTATTTTATGTTTATAGACAATTAGTACAAGTAAATAAATCATACGATACAACTTCAGTTATAATACATGCAGAGTATTAACACAATAATGTACTGCTAAGGAAAGTTAAAAATGAATTTATTTAAATTAACAATTAATAACAAAAAATTATAATAAATATTTAACATAAAATAGATAATGTGAATTACCATTGATCATCACTACTCATCATCTGATTCACTACCTTTCTCTGTGTCACACTTATCTATTTTATAGGAGCATTTAAGGAGACTTATTATCTTAGGCGATAATGGTCCGCTTTTTTTAGATGATTGATGCGACAAACTGCTAATAACAGAAACTGACGTTACAAGCGCTATGTTCATCAAATCTTCCATTGTTGCTTTTCTAGAAATTTTTGTTGTATTGTTCCGTCGAAGCGTTTGAGGTCTTTGTGCTTCGCCTCCTGAGCTTCTTCTGACATTTGTCCTATAGGAACAATAGAAGATTTAAATTAAAAATTTCCAAATAGGAAAACTATACACCTTTTATATAAAATAAAAGGTTGTTCTAACTTATAGTGGGGTTTATTGGTAATATTAATTTTTGTCTTTATTTATTGTTCTAATTTTTGGCGTTCTTATTAGATGGCGCCCCAATATCTTCATGCGGCTAATGTTGTAGCTGATTTGTATATAACCAGCAGGAAGCGGGCAAGCATTGACTTTCATTATCCTCCACTGATGAGTCCAAACAAGGACGAAACCATCGTCTGGAGGTATCATAGTCAATGCTTGCACGAATTTTTCAAACTTTGTTGGGGAGACAATATTAATTTTTGTCTTTATTTACTGTATTGTTTTGTTGAAAAGATCATCAGAAATTATCCGCTGGTTCTTCCGCTGAACTGATTTTTGAATCAGTATTTGAAAAGTTTTATTTTGCCTTTAAATTAGTATTTGTTATTTAATACACAGTCTTACTGAAATCGTAATCTGTGTTTTATTTGACTTTCTGTCTTTTTCGCTACCGTTAGTAGCCAGTATATCCGGGTTTTAGGGAATTATAAAAGCACTACGTAAGGTAGGTAAGTTTGCTTGACGATTACAGTTGGCCACATTGATTTTAAAATTGCTTTATTTTGTTAATCTGGAAAGAAAAGTTAAATGTTTGTTATAACCTGTGTTTGGGATATTACAAAGTATATTGAAATTAAGATAGTAATAAAGTTTGAAACATGAAACAATAAATAGAACATTAAAGATGTATGACAGATAACACGGTAGAAAAATTCTATAATTGTGTAATTCAACTTGTAAAAGAAAAGTGAATAATTCCTACTCTAATATTTTCATTAAACGTAATCTATAACTATCTATAACAATAATTTGATGGTACCTAGTGAACGTATTAACGTCTTAATAGGACAAAAGTTTAGCTTATAAGTAAACAACGAATTAAAGTCGAGCTAAGAAACTTATATCATTATTTCAGGCCTTTGATTTGCAAGACGTTCCTTGTATGTGGCTAACACAAAGCAAAGAGCATTAGCGCCAACTTAATTTATTCGGTGTCAAGAATAAAAGAAAAGGATTTCTGTCTAGTGTTGAGACGGCTTTGATAAATTTACTTTGTTTTCGACCGCTGGCTAGCATCTCAAATAACTTGAAAACTCACACTATCTTATCGAATTGTAATTACATTAGGATTTTCCTTACTCAGGGTTTCGCTATGCGAATCAAAATTATTTCTTACAACAATTAATCATAACTAAATATTCAATTACGGTACAAGTAAAATAACTACTAATAAGGCTACTGAAACTGGTTCGTTCCTCAAGGAGAAAACAAACAAAATTCAAAACTGACATAACTAAGTTGCGTTAGATAATCCACTTATCGGAACGATACTGCAAGTCCGTTAGGCTCAGGATGCATAGGAGAATTTCTTGGCATCGTGAGACATAGTGGCAGCTTTAAAACTTTAGAGATTGTCAAAAACATTTGATTGGTGTGAAAAACAGACTCATAGCTCTGATTGGTTGGTTAAAAAACAAATTTTACAAGGAATAACAATAAATATATTTGTATTGAAAAAAGACTCACACCATCACTGCTAATAAATTGTCTGCGTCTGACACCTTAAAAGCAATTTGAAGAGAAATAGAGAGCAGAGTTTTTAAATACAATAAAACATTTTTACATTTAATTTAACAGATTGACGATTCTGAAATTTATTATGTCTAGACCTACTAAAATGAAATAGAAAATTTTTTTATCTTTGTAAATGTAATTAAACAATTCTATTTTACATTTGCAGACTTTTAAATTTAACTTCTAAAGTAGAAGAGATATTTTCTCATACTTAAAGACTTGTGAGGTGTGCTCACAAAGGTATTATAGCAATAAACGCAACAAGACGGAATTTTTTAATGAAAATGAAAAGATGCTATTTATTTATCGGGTAGTGGTATTTAATGATAGAAAGTCGTAATTTCTCGAAATTAACCAACACTTTCTTTGTTGCCATCTGTTACCAAGAGATTGGAAAGATATCATAAATTTTACGTCCGTAAGCTACCAGGATAAAGAGAATCAGCTAAGACGTCTAATATTCTTCTACAGCCCCGAAGAAAAAATAAAAACAGGATTTCAATACAATTTAGTTCTGTTTTTCTGTTTTATACTTTTGATAAAAACTTGCCTTGAATTTTTATAGTGTACATGTGATAGAAATTATAATACAAACATGGTCAAGATTTATAGAATGCAATCGTTTGGTTTGTGAAGTTGACAAATTAATTCCAGGAATCCGTAAAGTTTTTACTGTCGCACACTACTTGGAAATAATTCTATTATAATGCTTACAAGAAGTAATAAAACTAAAAAGTAGCTGACTTATTTACATAAATTATTTGTCGGGAACAGGTTTGAAAATTCTCTAAGGTTTTTTTATGACGTAATTTGTTGATTAAGAATTCTAGAAAATTTCTAAGCCGTTTTAATAGGTACAGTAATCTGAAATAATTAGGGCAAGGCTGATTAAATAGATGAGACAGATTTTTAATAATCATCGCAAAAGCTTTATAAAAAAAGTTGTTTTATATTATAATAAAATTAAAATTAATTGTAGCCTTACTGCATTCCTGCAGATTAAATTTATTTTTTGACTGAAAGCTCCCCTCTGAAACTCTATTTACTAGTTAATAGGAAACGATCAATAACTATATTTAGTTTAGATTTCATACCACTGTTATCATTAAAGAAGTGATCATTATCCGAAAGAAAACTTCAATTTTTCCTCGTTGTCAGGATCGTTTCACTTCACAATAGATAATGATGGCACGTTTGGAATATTCAATTTGAGAAAGACTACATTCAGTGTATTTATGTAAGTACATAAATAAAAATGCCACTCGCAAAGAAACAGTCACGTATTTACAGTTCATGCACCACAATTTTCAGTTTTCCGGAACCTGAAAGAAGATTAAAATTGTAATTTATGCAAAATCTCTAATGGCGCGTGAATCAATTCTAAACCCTGTATAGGGTAAACCCACCTAAATACGTCCGGCTGCAGTAGTTCACCGACCAATCAATTATTGTTTTATAAATAAATTATCGCACCATAAATAACGCATATTTTTAGCTCTATGTTATCTACCATCCTTCGTTCTAAGGATTATGTTACATTCAATCCGGTAAATAAAAGATATATGGTAATTATTAGCATTTATTTACTGCCAGTACGTGATTGTGTTTACTACGACTGCCATTGAGTGCGTTTTCATTAACGAGAAACGGTTGCATTGTAGGTAAGATCTGCGCATTTTTGTGAACATCTTCGTTACGATTTTTGTTTGGTAAATTAAAGCAATGGTCCTTCTTAATATTTAATACAAAAAATCCTGGATTTTAATTAAGCAAATGTCGAAAATAAGGTAGGCAGAGTACCGGTATTTACAGATTTGTCTAGTCACCTGCTCGCCGCCTCCCACCGTCGTGCACTAGATATTCCACAATACTGAGATTTTATATTATTGTTGCTCGACATTTTAATTTAATTTTGTTGATTAGCACCCACATTTATTAATTTTTCCATCATTTATTTAATGGTTATTATTCTCTTCAAAACAAAAATCTAATTTTAGGAAGTCAACATGCCAAACAATCAACTTAAGTGAAAAATTAACTTTTAAAGAGTGTCGTAGAAAGTAAGAATTAAAATTATTTGTTTATTAATTATTACTTATTTTGTATTTGCATGTAATTTTTTTTAATAAATTCTTTTTGCTTCAATAAATCGTTTATGAGAAAATGCAAGAAAGGCATAAAATTGTTAAATGGCGAGTAATGAAGACATCGCTAAAAAAAGATTTAATTTGCCAAACATATAATTCGAATAAAGCTTCCAAGAACTCGTATATATGGTAATCACTTAAGAAATAATCATACATCACGTTTATACGATGTTTATAGCTTTGTTTTTTTAAAGGACGGCTACTAGGACCTTGACGGCAGATTTCTAGTAAAGAGTGGCGGCTTATGGGGGTTTTGATGAATTATTTTTTTTCTAATATAAAACTAAACGTTTTATGACTTTTAATGATTGAGTATGTATACCATTTAAATACGCTTAACTATACAGAAAGTTTCATTGATAAATATTATTTCGTTTTATTGGTGCTTTTACCTACATAAATTTTTATGTTTTTATGTTATCTCAAGATTTATTCATATATTTATTTTTTACAGTTTTGAGGTATACAGAGGCGTGTATTTAAAATGTATAATCTGTACATCACGCAAATCTATATAAAAATCTGAATTAAAAAGTCTTTGCCATAAATTTACAGTTTTTAAAATATGGTCAATTAAAAGTCTTTAGAGCTAACAACGCTGCATGATATTTTACTATGATTGCTGGTTGCAATGCTGAAAACACTGTTGGTCCGCTTTTGTTTTCAAATTGAAGCGAAAACTAAAACGATTTAATTTTACACCTTCTGGTCAAAATTTAGAATTGTACATTTCAGTTTAGAGCTTCTACTTTAAAACATTTATATTCGGTTATTTTAGTTTTCACCAAGTCATTTCTTTTAGTTTTTTATTTTGTAAATAATTATTTATTACCTGTTTAGTAACATAGCTTTTTACTCTTGAAATAAACATGTATATTCTTCTAGTTTCGGCAGTACTATAAAAATTGTTCTAGAATTTTGATTCTTCTACTGAAGCTGTACCAACATTTATTTCTGATATTTTATGTTCTTGTTTATTAACTTTTACAAATGTATTATTATCATCATTCTTATCATTGTCATTGACTGAAGTTTTCAGAATATTTTCTTGATTAATAGACAAATTTGTGATACTGATGATTGTTTCAGTTACAAGAGGAAACCTTTTGAGAAATGTATTGCTATTTATTTCTAATTTGTGATTTTTTTCATTTGATAAATAATTATTTTTTAAATGTTCTATTTTAAATTCCTGTACAGTATTTGCATTTCAAAAATTAATTTCTTAAGGTGTTAAATTTCTACTTTCGTATAGACATATTCTAAGGGCAGGGATGGATGGGGTAAGGTGTACCGGCCCGGGAAACTATGAGTAAACGGCGCGTCGGCGTCGTCCCTTGGTTTAAGTGACTCCAGTAATGAAATTTAATAATACCTCATAGCTCATCTAGAAGTTTTTTTATTGAATTTAGGTAATTAAATAGTTAAGAAACTGGGAAAGGAACAAATACATGACAAACTGCAAAATACCAAAATAAACAAAACTCCGAGAAAAATAAAAATTATATTTATACTTCTTTAGATGCAGTAATTACTTATAACTCCCCATTGAGTTTCAACAAATTAATGCTTTTATAAGAAGCCCAATTGTCTCTGACAAACTGTTGATAACCTCTTGGTCAGTGACGGCTCATGTTTTCAAAATATCTAGATCCGGCAGAGGTCTTCCGAGTTCTTTTATTTTGATCTTTTCTTCCAAAAAACAGGTAGAAAAAGATTTTCTTAAAAGCTTGTAGTGTTATTTTAAAATTCGCACTGAATCCGTCCCTGTCTTTCAATTTCGTTCAGATATTTGTTTTGTTATTTTTCCAATATCAAGATCCAGACGTAAATAAAAGGTTCCTGGAATCTTAGTCGCGAATGCTGGAGTTACACGGTCTTTGTTAAGTCAGGTTCAGGCTGAAAATCTAAGGAGTGGAATTTTTCATTGCCTCATAAGAATACTAGCATTTTGACCTGTTAGGTCGTGCATCTGGCTTCCCAACCCCACTTCGGTAAGCGCAAGCTGCGTGACAGGAGACGCAGAGAGAATAGGGATTACGTTGGTACTTTGTGATTTTCTCGGGGAGTCGAAGTTTGGACACCGTGGAACGCGGTTGTTCACTGCGCCCCCCCCCCCCCGGGTCCAAGCGGACCCGGTGCTTCTCTCGTTTTGTTTCGATCTTTAAGTGTGGCGCACGGTTAATTTCGACATTTTAGTAGCCGTGAATTTGCTTTGGTTTTCTATTTGGTTTATGGGCATTAATTTGCATTTTGAGTTAATTTTCGAGGGAGGCCTCTTTGAGGATTAAAATATTGACGCATCATTGTGCGGACGAACTTTAAAAATTCATATGCTGAAAGGTGTTACCTGTATTTTTACTAGTATGTGGAGATGAACGACAAGCTCATCGTCCCTGTCTTCATTAGAAGGATCGCGTAAAGAAGTAACCGTGTCGAGCCAGTTATTTGGAAATTATTTAGTCCCACTTTCTTCTTGAGTTTTGGTTTAGTCATTACGAAAATCTCCGTTATGTACCTGGTGGTCTTTGACTCCGCTATCTTCGTCATACTCCCTGGCTGATCGAATCTTTATCCCATCTTCAGTGTCTATCGAGAAATCTAGTATTCTCTTCGTTATTGAGAAAATTAAAGTTTTGTGTTTGTGGAAGTTAAGTGTTTAAAAATTTATTGGGGTTGAAACCATGCCTTCTCGTAATTAAATTTAGTGTAAATTCAATTCTTTTGTATTTGGAAAAGTTGCTGGAAACTCAAAGGATCTCCAGAGTTAGAGAAAGGAACAATTGTTTATGTTACATATATTTGTTTGTATTTTTATGTTGTTTTGTTCAAATGCTTTGAGTATTTAACGTTAATGTTTGGTTTATTTTAATGTTAGAAAAGTATCTTTATAGAGTATTCTTTTCGGAAAAATCCAGAGAAAAAAATAGGTAGTTTAAATTCTATAGTAATCTTGAACGTTTTCTTTTTGTTTGAAGTAATACAAGTTCATATGTTCTAAATTTATTAATAGTTTTAAATCATGTCTAATTTTGTTTGTTTAGAGGGGTTTAATACAATAAGTATTTTGCGATTTAATGATTTCTAAACGCATTGATTTGACGGGTCCTTCAGACCTAATTTTTATGTAGTAATTGTCATTCTTTTATTTGATGTTTGTAAAGTAATAATTTCTTCAATCAACCATATCATTTTGAATCTTTTTGTGAATGTTTATTTTACTCGATTTCAAAGCATAATAATAAATTCATGTAGTTTAACTTTTGTGTTCTTATTTCTAGGAGCTAGTTTTTGTTTTATAAGCTTATTTAGGTGCCGTGATGGTGGACCTTGGCTTCTAGCAATCCGCATAATATTTGATTTTGTGAATAAAGCTTTGCTTATAGTTTTAGAAACGAGAGAGAGGCTGGAGATTTATTAAGTTTATTTTATTTTAAGTTGCAGAACCAACAAAGGTTCCTTGGTAAGTAAAAGACAATACAATTTAGTCTCCGGACACGATCTTGAAGTGTTTATCTACAGGGTGGTATTTTGGGTGGACCCTATATACAGCGTGTTCGTCGGTGTGGGGACAGGTCGACGAATTACATCGTTTTGTGTGGCACTGTCTCCTGCGCCCTTTTGGTATCTCTTTTAAGCTTTTCAGCTAAAAGCTAAGTTTTAGGCTCAGGTAAGATCATCAAAGCCTGGGTTATTTACTATTTTGGAACCTACTCAAGTCTTCGACATGAACTATGGGCTTGAACATCTACCGATATCTGGCTTATACGGGACTTGTGCATACTTTTGGGCATTTTCCCGTTACAATCTCACGTATTGCGTTCATATTGCAATTTACATTCAGCTACAGAGGCTGCAAAGACTACAAAATCGCAAAATGCATGTCATTACAAGGTCTAATAGATATACACCAATTGAACACTTACATAATACTTTGAATTTCATACCGGTACGACGACGAATCATTCAAAATCTTCTAATTTTTATTTATAAAGTTATTAAAAAAAACTACCCATATATATCAATGACGTTTTTATACAAAATAATAAAATACATCAGTGCGGAACTAGAAGGGCTACAGATTATCAAATAACATATGTTGGCAACAAAACTACATGCGAATTAATTTTTGAAAAAGGAATTCAGATATTTAATAGGTTACCAGATACTACACGAAATGCATCTAATGTCAAAACAGTTTAAAAATAACATTAAAAACCTTGACTGTAATATGCTTTAAGTGCTACATCTTTAATCTCATTACTGTAAATGTTTAATGTATTCTAATTGTTATTAATGCGTACAATATTTTACTGATTTACTTTGAATTTTATATTTATTTTTATTATTATACATCTACACTTCACGTCAAGTTTCAAAACGGGCGTAGCGTAACTAATACAACGCACCCGCATGGCGTGTCGATGGTAACTGCAGGAACCACTTGTAGTTTGGCTCAACCACCACCAAACACCTCCCTCACCGGCCACCCTCCGCTGAAGTCCATAGCTGCTTAAAAGCATTTGAAGCCCCACTTTGACTAGCACCAAACTTTTATTTTTATCATTTTGTATGCGCGGTGTTCACTTGTTCAGTATATTTATATTTATAAAATAGCAATTTTTAATTTTTTATTCTCTGGTAAAGGTCGGACTTTAAAGAGAAAGAATTTTAAGCGTATAAATTATTTTTTTCAAATTGGAAAATGAAATGTCTTTGTGGTGGTGCCATGACTCCTTAGCTCTTTATAACGGACCGCCACTGTTCTTGGTTATCAATATCTTTTAAATTGTCGTTCTCTATATTCATAATCATAAATGATTCTAATCTGTTATCTGACAGCCGACTACGCAACCTGTTCTTTATATACTTTAAAATGGAGAAAAATCTTTCACAAGTAACTAACTTGGGACACAGAAATGGTCAGGAGAAATTGATAAGCCGTGGCCAACGCAGTATATGTTCCTTGAAGGAGATTATATTTTAAAATCATCAGATAGCAACCTATGGCGCAGTTTGGGAACTTCTACAAAGCCTTGGATTTTCTTGATTTTTGGTCATATCATTAGTTTCTATGTGATAGTCCCCAGAATCGAAATCAGAATTCAAATTATAATCAGTTTTGTACCAATCTTCAATGTTCAGTTTTGTTTTATCTTTTCCCAGTTTTCAGCGAAGCTTATAAGTCCCTCTTTCAGCGTCGTAGACGTCGCGTTAGTATTATATGTAAACGATTGCCCAGATAGAAAATCCATACAGTTTTTAGAGAGTCCGTTGTTGTTAATCTCTTTAAAATATTTTGGGTCGAGTACGGAAAGGTGCCTGCACAAATCCATATTTTTAGAAAATTGCCTGCTCATGGATTGTACTGCATCATCCATTACGACGTTATATGTTGCTATCCTAAACTTTTCTCGTTCCGACTTTGGTTGCGTATCAGACCTTTCATCAAAAATTTTTTTTACTAACCTACGACGAACTTAAGGAAAATCTTCGATTTCTATATCAATGTGTTGTCGCAAACTTAGCCTACAGTATAAATGTTTTTGTTGTATTTTGGATATCACGCTGTATTGAGCGCAGTTGCTGAACAGCAGTTTGCACCATGGCATTATATCTAAGTAGATCCAGGCCTTTAGACTGCATGTATGATAACAGAGGACCCATTATTGTAAATATTTTTAAAAATATTTAAAATGAATCGTATTTCAATAACGCCTCCTTTTAATTTCTGGCAGCAACTCGGGTATCAGAATTGATTTTTGTATTATCTTCAATTGTTTGCAGAGCATCGATAACATCTACGTATAAGAACGATTCCGGGTTATTAAACTTACCCAGAAATTTTGTTCAATGCTGCCTCTTTCGCCTACCAGCGTGTTTCTCCAATGGATTGTAACCTTTTAGGTTTTAGATTTTTCCAAGTTGAAGTTCAAATATCCATTCTCTAATAAGAATCTTTTTAAAAAACCGCTACGGAGTTTAACAGCAACGTAGAAAGAGATGCTGCTTTGATATGCGCCTTCATAAGATCACAGAGTACAAGGTTGACATTACACCATATATGAATGTGGTTGGGATCTTCTTTTTTCATTTTTGAAGAAAATTTATTATAATTTTCTTGCATATTGGCCGCACTGTCGGTGGAGTCCCCGATACAGTTTTCTGGACTTAAACCGTTACTTTGCAAGGTATCCATCAACATGTTGTGAAAACCTTGTCCTTTAGTGTTATGACAGGGAATAACCGAAAGGAGTCCCTCGCAAATGGTTACTGTGTAAACGTATCTGTAAAAATGTTTAATTTAATAACTAAAAGCGAGGAGAATATTAACTCAGGATTTACCTAATAACGATGGAATACTGATCTGTAATCGAAATGCACTGCAGTGACAAAAGATTTGGCTGTAGGTATTTCCCCATTATATAATTTGTAGGTACAACTTTAAATTTACTTTTAAACTAAAAGCACATTAACATATTTTAAATGTTTTTGTGAGGACCGTAAATTAGAATTATGCACCGGCCTTTGCCCGAATGCTCGACCGTCTCATTCGTTTCTGTTTAAGGATGTTTGTTCATTTGTATTATTGCAACATAGTATGGTTTTATCTGATATAGCTTTGTAATAGATAATTTGCTTTTGATGCAAAAATGTATTTGGCATTAACGTAAGAACACCCTCAACAAAAGATAAAGGCTTAAATTAATCAAAACATTTAATAACATCAGTATTTGTTCTCAGTAGAAATAATAATAAAAATTCAACAAAGAAACAAATAAAATTGTTTATAAAATTGAACATAAATGTTTAGATTGCCTACCGTTTACCATTTGACATTGTTCTATTCGTGTATAGACGCTTTGCACTGCACGTTGGATCATTTGTGGGGAGATGTTTTGCATTTCAGTTCGAATTCGATGTTTTAAAATCTTCTACTTCCACAAATATAGCAAAAAGAGTCAGGAGTATTGCCACAGCCTCTTGAAGCCATTGGAATTTAATTTAATAAAAACTCGTAAAATATAAATTAAATTAATGAATTTTTTACAAACTAATTCCACAAATGCACACCACAGTTGTAACGAAGGTATTGAAATAAATGTTTTATCTAGAAGAGATGGTGGTGGTGAGAAGGCAGACATGCAGTAACAGCAAAGATCAGACATGTGTTGACATGAAAGTGGTTGTACTTACAGTTGTGTGATACAATTATTACTGCTTTTAATTTTTTTATCATAACTCTACTATATTTATATTCAGAATATCAACTTCTTGCATCATCATAACTAAAAAAATGCTTGTTTATTTAAATAACACTTTTACAAAATGATCCTTTACAATAGGCTAACGCCTAACATGTGCCTCTTTATTTGTATGTGTACCAAGGCAGTGCATATTGAACTTGTGTCTGAATTGTCAACGGAAGTATTTCTAGCTACCTTGAAAAGGTTTGTTAGTAGGCGTGACAAACCAGCAAACATTTATTCGGATAATGATCTAAATTTTGTAGGTGCAAATAACGAATTGACCAAGTTAACAAACCTTCTACAAACCAATTCAGAATATATCGCGAACAATCTGGCCAATGACCAAAGATTCTTCTACTTGTTGTTTTGCTAAAAGTTTTACAGCAAAATACATTGAATCTTTTGACATCGAGTAGATCAGCCAGTCTCTTTTGACTTTTTTACCATTTGGAAGTTGTCTCTTACAGTAATGGTCCGAGAACTTTCTCTAATCGCTATTTACCGGAAAATTAAAATTTTGGGGTACTGGCACTGGTCCTTGTCTCACTGTTTTACTAGCAAAATCATTGTTAATGGTCTCAAGCCACAAATCTGGATTCTCCTATAAAATATTGTCAGCCAAAGAAGATCTTTCAAAACTTCAATCAACTACTTCTTCAGATAGTTCACTATCTAAAGAATAATTTGCAGTTCTTGTTGTTGCATCCTCTTCAGACACTTCCATCTCCGTGGGCTCGTTACTCAGAGCACTAAGGGTTTGGTTTCTCGAAAAATTTCATCAGTGGTCCTGCCAATTGTGCTTTTTGTTTCTCTTTTTCTTGTCGTTGTTGTCGGTATTGTGCACCTGAAGATTTTTTTCAGAGAATCCTAAAATTATATATTTTTAAAATAAATGTCATTTTGTTCCTATTGATTAATTTCTGAAAAAGGCCGAAGAATCACAAAAAGCAATTAACCAACTTTTTTAACTTTTAAGGATTATCGTTAACATTGTGAACTATGATATTTCAGTTACTTAATAAATTGCACGTGCATATGTTGTAGCTCATTGTTATACCGTTGACTAATTAGTGATCGCAGATTCATACTTCCCTTTTATTTTAAGATCAAGCAAAATTCACGTTCGATAGGAAAAGGCACGAAATTACCAGAAATCCATCGTGCCTTAAACCACCAGTTAGTCGGCAGCACGTTTGTTTAGAATCAACAGGAACCGACATGCTATCCCTCTTGTTACTTGACTGATTGATTACTCTCAGTTTCACTTACGTTTAAAAAAATTATAAATAAAAAAAGGTTCTGATTATTCACGGTTTTCAATTATCCGTCAACGATCCGACTGAGGATGGTTCTTCGTATGTGCTGTCATTTGGTTCCCTTATAGTAGAAGGAATAAGTTTACAGATTAAGTTAAGATAATCTAATTCAAGTAATCAAATATTTGATAAAAGGAATTGGGAAGAAATCCAATTTAAATAAGAGATAAAAAAACATTTCTAGAGACAAGTGTCTTATTTTAACAAACTCAATTTGTTAAGCTTGAGATTATTTGCTTGCCAAATTGCAGGGTTGTAAAGATAATAAAAAATATCAATTAAACGAGTCCTAATCCTTTTCATTTCACTTTGTTTAAAAGTCTCCGTTGACAATAATAAAGGGTTTTCCAATAAGAGGTGTTATTTTGAATAGCCCACTATTTCGGTAGATGTCACTTTTGAAGCTATCATTTTTTGACATTTGACAAGTAGAAACTACGCCATTAATAAATATGGAACGATACACGCTTCAACAACGCATTGAAATTATTAAAATTCACTATAAAAATGGTGAACATTTGGCAGAGACGGTTCGTAAAACTCGAACATTTTTGGGTCACCGTGAAGCACCTTGTCGGACCGCAATACAGAAATTGGTGAAAAAATTCGAGCTCTTGGGACAAGTTAGTGATGTGAAGAATAAAACCCGTGCACGTCGCTCAAGAACAGCCGAGAATATTGCTGTTGTAGCCGAAAGTGTTAAAGAAAACCCAGGTTTGTCCATTCCTCGTCGTTCTTTGGAATTAGCCATTCCACAAACGTCATTACACCGTATTTTGCATAAAGATTTGGGTCTTAAGGCTTATAAAGTCCAGTTAACACAAGAACTCAAGCCGGCCGATCATCAACAACGTCGTGTCTTTGCTGATTGGGTCGTTGAAATGCATGAAAATGATCCAGAATTCCATCGAAAAATCATCTTGAGTGATGAGGCCCATTTCCACCTCGGTGGCTTCGTCAACAAGCAAAATTGTCGGATCTGGGGCTCAGAAAATCCAAGAGTTATTGTTGAAAAGTCTCTCTATCCTCAACGTGTGACTGTTTGGTGCGGTTTATGGTCCGGCGGAGTCATTGGACCTTACTTTTTCGAAAATGAGGCTGGAGCAACAGTTACGGTGACTGGATTGCGCTATCGAGAGATGATTAACGATTTTTTATGGCCGGAATTGGATGGTATTGATCTGGACAACGTTTACTTTCAACAAGACGGCGCTACGTGCCACACAAGCAACGAAACCATTGATCTTTTACGGAAAAAGTTTCCGGACCGTGTTATCTCTCGAAGAGGTGATCACAATTGGCCACCGAGATCTTGTGATTTAACACCTTGCGACTTCTTTCTTTGGGGCCACGTGAAAGAGAAGGTCTACGCCAACAGCCCAGCGTCGATTCAAGACCTCAAAGATGGAATTCGTGAGGCTATCGAGGACATAGGGCAGCCACTTTGCGATTTGGTTATGGAAAATTTCATGAAAATGATATTGTCCTGTAAGCGTGGTCGTGGTGGTCATTTGCCTGATGTTATTTTCCACTATTAACGGCATACCTTCCTCTTTATAATGAAATAAACATCCGATCATTTATATTAAAAAATGGCACTTTTCTTTGAATATCAAAATAACACCTCTTATTGGAAAACCCTTTAGTTTTGGTATTTGTATTTTGTATTTGTAACGTATTCTAAGAAAGAAGCAACTAAAAAGTACAAAAGATCAGTTATAAAATGTCCATCTATAAGACAGTCTAATAGTAGCTGGGTAAAGGACAATAAGAAGAAAGCAGATCTGTTTGTTGATCATCTTGAGGTAACCTTTAAACCAAATCGAAATCAAGATTTTAGTGCGCACTTGATATTGATAATTACCAATTGTTTCAATATTGTAGCCTTTTCATCAAAAGACTCAAAACCATAATATAGAATAAACAATTAATATCAAATCGCCAATTTGGATCATAGAACCATAAAACAGGCACAAAGAATTACCAACATATTCAAAAAAGTAGTGGAACTAAAAAAGGTCAGCTCGGCAATATTCCTGCACGTTACCTAACCATTCAATAAAGTATGACAAGAAAGCCTTATTCAGCTAGACAAAATGTTACCTAAACAATTTATAGCCTTCATGCACAGTCTTACATTTCTGATAAAAAAGATGGAAAACAAAACTAACTGAACAAAAACAGGTTCATGTCAGTTTCACCAACAAGACCATAAGGAATCAGGTACCAATAATTAACAATGATAACATTATCCCCTGTAAAAGCTCTGCAAAATATCTAGGCATAATATTAGTTACCAAACTAAGATGGAAGACTCATGTCAAAAAGAAGACGGTTACTAATTTCGCCTTTGTGCCCTTTTGATGCACAGATCCTTACTTATTCTATGTTTCAAGGTTTCTGACAGGTCACGATATCCAGACTGGTTTGAGAAGGTTTTTAGTTTCGAGACGTAAAGAAACTTGGCTCCCTTTATAAAAGTCTTGACGGTCGGTGAATGTAATTTGCCCGGCCACAGCTCGACATTCGATTAATCTCAAAGAAATTCTTCCGGATTCCTGACTGTCTTTATTATCTTTCAGATAACTCAGGATGCTTTTCCCTGGGTCTTTATAGATGACTGCCATTTTTGGTGTTCTGAAAAGTATCTGTTGGCTTTTTGGTGATAATGATGTGTAATCTGCAAATAAACGAAGCAGAACAGAGATAGATAATTAAATAGAGGTTTCAACCGAGAACGATACAGTTTATTCAAACATTATGTAATAAATCTTTACGGGACTGTGGTTACACAGTTATAAATATTATTTAATATACATTAAAAATTGCAAGTTTTTCAATTACCTGTGTCATTTTGAATCAAAGCAAGACAGTTTATCTATGCCAGGCACCATCAAATTGTACTTCACGCATTTAAGCTAGGACATATACTAGGTAAACAAACAAACAGTAAATTAATGTAGTTCAACATTTTAATTTAATTCACCACTAAAACCCTCCTTTATTACAAATAATTACTGTACAGTGCGTAGAAAAAGTAACGCACAAAACTATTTATGGCGTTATTATTATTTTTAGTTTTTATGAAAAATGTTCAAACTTTTTTATCAAAATGGTTTTCTGCTGCTATCTTGAGATTTGAAGCAGGAATTTCTTGTTTATAATGATAAAAAAAGATTTATATTCAAAACTGTTTATAAATGAATTTGTGCATTACTTTTTTACACGCTGTATAATTAATGTCACTGCAATAGAGGTATAATAGCTACTGTCATTTTGTCCCATAATAAATTATGTATTGTAAATCCGGATTGCTTTCTCTTTAGAAAAAAAAACCAAAAATCAAAAAACGGAAGATTGACAATAAAATAACAATCTAAACTAACATGCAATCGAAAAGCAATCTAGTCTACGTGACCTATGAAATGAAGAACTTTTGTCGGTGATTTATTTATTTATGTATTTGCCACTTTGACATGATTTAGAATAGTTGTATAAGTATAATCTGCAATTACCGACGTACCTTTTTTATTTCGTAGGTTACGCAGATTATTGTATCGATATGTTCAACAGCTACAAGCGATGTAATATAATAACTTGTTTGAATAAGATTAAATCTGCTGAGGTTAATATAAGTTAACTTTTACTTCACTTTAGTTTATTAGTACTCTTGTGACACTGTCTGATTCTTTACTGCGGTATCGTAAATGCCTGTGAGCAAAGAGTAGATCTGTGAGTAACGATGCCGTCAGTTATATTATGTAGTTTGTACTGCGTTAACATCGTCAATGCGTATTTGCTTTTGTTTTACTTACAAGTAGTTAGATTAAATGAAAGTTAACATTTTCTGCATGAAACAGGCTTTAGAAAATCTTATGCTAAGAATTTTAATTTTAACATTGATAATACTTATCAGCGTATTGATAATATAGCCTAGTTACACAAAATGCAATATTTTAGTCAAGTATATAAAGAAACTGTGAATCTCAGTATGGGTAAAAAGTCTTAACAGTATAGAGAAAGTAGTATTTTTGTTACCTTATGTCTTTTTTAAGAAAAAATTATCTTTATATCACACAAATTGTTCTAGAAATCTGTGATCAGAGAATAACGCAGTTATTTGTAGGATTATCATAGGTAAGTCGTATAAAACGACCTGCACGTTTTAAGAATACTTTAAACTATATAGAGTGTTCAATCAATGTGTCACATTCGATCATCTTCTTTTTAAAAATAGAGCGTCCTCTACTTAGGTATAATATTTTGATAATAAATTATAAACCTATCTAACCTAGGCATTATTGCTGTATCTGCGGTGAAGTTTTTGCTAATATATTGGCTCCAGAACACTCATTTTTATTATCTAGTTACTGATTTTTGCCGTAATTGACTTTTATTATTTATCTGGTTTCAGAAAAGGCATCTAATATGCATAATCTATCATTCTTTGGCAAAGTCATTCTGGGAATCTTCACCTTCAGCACAGGACTAACATTATTATTCTTGAAAAAGCGAATCTTAGATCATGTGCAAGCATCAATTCTAATACTATCACCAAATTCCCCTATCAAGAATCTATGGATTCAACCTCCTGAGGTAGCACCAACAGACATATACTTTTTTAATTGGACTAATCCTGAAGATTTCCATGATCTTAATATAAAACCAAAACTTGAACAACATGGACCGTATAGATATATGCAGCACATTGAAAAGAAAAATGTTGTATGGAACAATAATAACACGGTAACGTTTAATAAAATGGTGTATTGGAATTTTGATGAAGAGCACACAAATGGGAGCTTGTCTGATCCAATAACTACAATGAATGCTATTGTATTGGTAAGTGTAATATAATTTATCTTTGTACATAAAAACTAGAAGGGCCTAGAGGTCTGTTTGGACAGATATGTACTACTTTCGGTTGTTTAATTCCTGCTTTCGAACATAGTATTACTATACATTCATTATAGAATCTTTAGTCTGAGTTTGCTATTACCACCGAAGAAACCAGGATAGCTAATTTCTTAATAAGCGAACTACAAACAAGTCGCACAACAATAGCTAAGTTCAAACCAAGTCCCTAAACTAAGGAAATTTCCAGACTACTTGGTATGGGAGTTGTCTCAGTTTGTTTTCTGAGACAATAATATATAGTACTCTAATAAAGCTTTTTTCAATTGTTGCTTCTCTTCACGGCTATCTCAGCAAGACAAAAATGTTGTACGTGGGGTGTTCTTGAAAATTTGCTAGATAAAATAGAAGTTAACAATACTACTAATTTCCACAGATCTAAATTAATTTCAATAGATCATTTCCTGACTTGAAAAAGTGTTGTGTAGTTTAATATTAGCTTATTTTGCTTTTTCAATGTAACCATCCCCATCAATCGGTTTTCTATTGTATCTTGCTTCTTTTGGTACTTACAAAAACGAATTTTCTAACTACAATCTTAGTATTCTCGATTCTAACCCTTAACTGGTAACTATGGGTCTGTGGGACCCACGCGAAAAACAAATCTTCTCCCACTTTTAAATCTTAAAGGGTGGAAACTTGTCTGGCTCTATACCCTCCTACTATTTAGTTACGAGTCGAATGCCGTGCGGCACATGTTAAATTTGTGCTTTAGTTATTTTTCGCATATTATTCAAAACCTAACAGAGTCCGTCAGACCTACTGTCACCATTTACGTTTCATTTGTGTTATGGCTTCTTCCGGACAATGAGTACACCTTTTGGATCCGAATTTTGAAAGCGTATTACAAACTGGTTGAACGATATAGAGAGTGACTTTAGTGACCAAGATGATATACAAGATTCAGATTACTACAGCGATCACGATTCGGCTTCAGAAATAGAGAACGTATCTGATGATGAAGTTTTAAATGACAGCGAAGAACAGGAAAATGAAAATCAAAGAGGATATTATGGAAAAGACCTCTACAAATGGTCTATGAAAGGTACGTGTTTCCTTTTTTAAGTACTTACTAGCAATGAACTTACAATTAAGTTTTATATCAGGGCCAGCACCTCAGAGAACGGCAGCTCATAACATAATATCACATCTTCCTGGTGTTAGAAGCCCTCTGAAAGAACTTGGTAGTAATGCCTCGCCCTATGAAATATGGAAACATATTTTGTTCGATGAAATGCTGCAAGAGATTCTTATACATACTAATAATAAATTGAATAACATAAAAATAAATTATGCTAGAGAAAATAAACCAGAATTGGGAGAATTGGGATTTTATGAATTAAAAGCTTTTATTGGTCTTTTATTGTATACATCAATATCTAAATCTAACCATGAAACCTTGGAATCTCTATTTGCAACTGATGGTAGTGGTCGTGATGTATTCCGATTCACTATGTCTATGAAAAGATTTCTTACAATTCTGGCTTATCTGAGATTCGACGATAAGGATTCTAGACCTCAGAGGGTGCAGGGAAATCGTGCTGCTGCAATATTATTTATTTTTAATCAATTTGTAAAAACTCTCAAAACTGTTACTCCATTGGCGAACTAGCTTGTCGTTGTCAGTTTTGCATGTACATGGGAAGCAAGCCAGAAAAATATGGCATAAAGGTTCAAATATTAAGCGATGCACGTACAAGTTATTTCTATAATGGCTACATCTATACAGAAAAAGGCTGTGATGATTTTACTCTATCTGAAGAGGAGAAGAACAAATCAATTCCAACTCAGTCTGTTCTACGTCTCTGTCAGCCTATTGTAAATACACACCGTAACATTACAGCGGACAATTGGTTCTCTTCCCTTGAGGTAGTTCAAGAGTTGAAATTAAGAGGGCTTACATATGTGGGCACATTAAAAAAAGAATAAGAGGCAAATTCCTCCACAATTTGTATGGGTTCACACTAGAAAAGACTATCTTGTCTCATGTCCCCAAAAAGAACAGAACGGTCATAATGATTTCTTCTCTCCATCACCAACGATGTACTGATGCAGACACTAGAAAACCAGAAATCATTGCTTTTTATAATTACACCAAAGGAGGCGTAGACTCCTTAGATCAGAAATGTGCATCGTATTCAACTAACCACAGAACCAGGAGGTGGCCCATGGCGGTCTTTTATGCTATTCTGAACATATCTACGGTCAACTCTTTTGTAATTTTTCAGTCGTACGCAAAAAACGTAAATGTTTCAAGATTTTTATTCGTCAAACAGTTGGAAAAAGAACTGGTACTGCCGCATTTAAATTCGCGGTTGGCTAATAATAGACTTCCAAGAGAACTTCAAACAGGCATATCAAAATTCTTGGACAAACCTGTGCCTTTACCTCAAGTAAATGAAACTGAGCTGTACAAAAGGAAAAGATGCCTCATTTTCAGTTATCAAAATGACAGAAAAACAAATTTACGATGTGTTAAGTGTAAAAAACCAGTTTGTCTGCCGTGTGTCGAAAAAATATGTATTGAATGTGCAAGAGAATGATTTTCCAGATCTGTCAATTGAAGCATTGCAGTTTCCTATAATTTATAGAGTTTTTATGTTTTGTTGACGTTGAATAAATATTTTAGTTATACAGTGCGTCCAAGATAAGGATGCATAGCATGGGGATCTTGGAAACGGTAGGAGGTACAGTATCGGTTAAATGGGATGAAAGTTGGCTATTTATACGATCTTTTTGTTGACGTTTGCAAAATCTAGATATCTTGGATAGTTTCAGAGTTATTTAAAAATTTTTCTTTCATTTATTTGAAGAGATATCGGCAAAACTAAAACCACTTTTCCATTGCCACTTTTTGTTCTCTAGTAAAACACGCTAACAAAATTCCTGTGCAACATTTTGGTTTCGAGTAACCATCATCAACCTCATTTTTTTAAATAGGCGGAAAAACAATTGAAAATTGTTTTCGATAGCTTTTGTTGTCACGATTCTAGTGATGTAAACATGATAGGGTAATTTTGATTTCTTATGCTTTAAATTAATGCATTCTGCAGTACGCTGGCCTGCACGATCACCTGATCTAACGCCGTTAGATTTCTTTCCTTTGGGGTTATGTCAAGAATCATGGGCTCAACCAAACTTTTGAAGATGAACAGCAATTATTACAGTTGGTTACAGCAGCGCTCAACACAAAAAAATCAAAACCAAAATAACCCTATCATGTTTACATCATTAGAATTGTGACAACAAGAGCTATTCAAAACAATTTTCAATTGTTTTTGCCTATTTAAAAAAATGAGGTTGATGATGGTTACTCGAAACCGAAATGTTGTACAGGAATTTTGTTAGCGTATTTTAATAGAGAACAACGAGTGGCAATGGAAAAGTGGTTTTAGTTTTCCGATATCCCTTCAAATAAAAGAAAAAAAAATAATAACGGAAGTCGAGAAATCTACTTTTTTAAAAATATCTCTGAAACTATCCAAGATGTCTAGATTTTGCAAACGCCAACAAAAGGTTCTATGAATAGCCAACTTTCATCCTGTTTAACCGATGCTGTATCTCTACCGTTTCCAAGATCCCCATGCTGTGCATCCTTATCTTGGACACACTGAATAGTTTTAGTTATGTAATATTAAACTTTTCTAAAACAAATGTTTAAGAAAAAAATTATAATTAATAAAGACATGAAAATAAACAGTAATTTTTCTCTTGTTTCATATATTGTCATATAAATGTCTATGTTTTTAAAATTAACCAGTAGAAATCAATTTCTTGTAAAGACAATATACTAAACAATCATACATTAGTCATATTTTGGTAATATCTTCAATATATATATAAAATAAATGAAAAATATTGCAGTGGGTCTGGGAAACCCTTCGTCACCAGTTGCTTTACATAAATACCACGTCATCAGTTAAAGGCTAAGGTCTTTTTCTTTGGTATGACAATAAGTTGTCAAAACTGATTACCTGAAAGTATGCCCTTGAAGTTATCCGGTATTAGTGTATGAATGTATAGCATACTTTTCCAATATTAAATTTTCCTAGCAGAGCAACGCTTGCATGGTCTGCTTGGTTTGTAGTTGACCACCTATCTATTGATTCAGAAAACCACCAAAATTGCGCTAACACAGTACTATTTTTGTTCTTAATTAACCAATTAAATGTTTGATCTTGCTAAAACTGTATTAATTTTTTTAATCCTACCTTTTATTTTGTTTTTCTTCTTGCAAATTTTAAACAGTGTTAGATCACCATATATATATATCCATTAAATTTAATTGTTACATCTATTGTTAATTTGCTGTTGAGATGGTATAGTTTTATCTTTGAAAAGTTCTATGTTGATTTTAAGTTGTTTACTGATAAATAATCTTTTTATCTATTCTTAGGCTGCGTAATATACCTTTATTGCATATTGTCGTTCCTGTGTTTATTTTTGAAGAGTTCATGGGAAACCTACATAACTGATTTTCTTTAAAATTGGATTATTTCTAAGGCAGCAGTTCAAATTAATAACCTGACAATCCAAATTTAAACTTCCGTCCTAACCAAAACTTTTGTGTTGTAGAATCTCATTTCTGCAACTACAATAGACTAGTGAGATTACCGTCTGTACTGTTTTCAAATAAAGTTATATTTCGTTGATTTAACGTTTTATCAGCATCCTTTCTGTGAAGAATTTTTCGATAATTATTTGACTTCTTCTGGCATCTTGCTAAAATTATCTGCTTATTTTATTTATCAAAAATCACCGTTGGCTCTGACATCTGTGTTAAACGATCTACATAGACGATAGATTCTCAATCTTTCGTGTTGCAAAGCGCACTACAATTAATATATTCAAGATGTCAGTGGTTTTTGGACACTTTATAACAATAGATGATGTTTTCAGTAAAAGTGGACAAAGATGGAAGAGAAAGGCAAAATAGAAATAGAACTAGAAAGTTGGAATTGTTCCCATCTATTTGTATACTATTTTAGTTGTAAGGAAAGAGACATGAATGTGAACAATCCCGATTCTGAATGTACTAGTAAAAAACGATCCTACTCAACTAGTGTACTCTTGATATCCTGGGCTCAATCCCCGCAATTGCCAATTACGAATGGTCTTGTCTGGTTCTCAAATACGTCAAAATTTAAAGAAGTTACAGAGGTAGGGCGGTAGTGATCTATAAATTCAGACCAAGAGCGGAACTCTAATTCTCTCTTAGTAGATGTGCAACAATATGCATGGATATCGATAGTTTACTCTTCAATCCCATCTTATTTGTTCCTGGTGTGTTAACGTTTTCCTGGGTATGTTGAACCAGAGAAACTTGATAACTCTAATTCGAACTTCAGGACACTATGGTATAGCTGCACCGTAATTCCGAGCAGCACACCATGTATGTAATACATTATGGCGACAAAGATGTCTTCCACATCTGGTGACAAAAAAAGATAATTTGATTGATGATCTGTGCGTTACATTGTTTTATACTGTCCTGTAATAGGAAATATCTGTTGGGCAATTAAACAAAATTAAATTAAATTAAATTAAATTAAATTAAAGGACATGTTGTTACTTGAGCACGTACTACATGCACGACTTCCAGTTATCCCAACTCTTTCACAGCGTATAGTTCTGTGGGTTAAATCTGTTTAGTCCCAGCACGCAGATGTTTGCAACAATGTGGAAGGCTTGTATCAATAAATGAATCAAAAAATACTTTGGTTAGATCTTTTTAATTCTTTGGTAGTGGTATACAAGCTAGTCGGGATTCCTCAGAGACACATGGTAATGAAACAAGACGCACAGATCATCAATCAAATTATCTTTTTTTGTCACCAGATGTGGAAGACATCTTTGTCGCCATAATATATATATATATATATATAAATAACAACATGCATATGTAAATACTAAGTATATGACTAGTATAAATACAAACAGAAAACGAACTACTACCATAATAGTGTTATGTTTCAATTGCAGTATTTAGTAATAATTTTAGAGTGCAGCATTTTCAATCCTGTACTTCTAACTTGTTGCATGTATGCAATAAAAGTAAGCTTACTATCAAAGAGGACACCCAAGTCTTTAATAGTGCTGGATCGTTTCAACCGAATATTGTTTGCACAGTACTGATACATAATAGAATTCTGTTTACGTGTATAAGATACGATTTTACATTTGTCGATATTAAGGGCTAATTGGTTGGTAGTGCACCAATCATGAATTGCTGTAATTTGATTTTGCAGCAGCTGACAATCATTTTGATCCGAGACCGAGGTGAATATTTTTAGGTCGTCTGCAAAAGCAAGTTTGTGACAAGTAATTATGTCTAAGCAATCATTAATAAATAAAATGAATAAAAGAGGGCCCAAATTGGAACCTTGGGGGACACCTGATGTAGCTTGTGATGAAAGAGAGGCAAAAGCGTTGTAGGATACGAACTGTTTTCTATTGTTCAGGTATGATTCAAAAAATAAACAGAGAGCGTTGCTGAAACCGAAGTTGTGTAATTTTCTAATAATTATAGGATGAGAAATACGATCGAATGCCTTTGAAAAATCTGTATACACGACATCTACTTGTCCCTTTGTATCTATAGTTTTA
>VTPC01004342.1:0-24335 GCA_011009095.1 Ignelater luminosus
AGAGAACCGCTCAGCGGCGACGGACCGAATTAATTGTTCACGCCGATACCGTGAAGGTTCTCCTTTGGAATGACCGGCGGCGGGCGGGCTGAATTAATCGTTCACGCCGACAATCAAATCCCAGGCGGAAGAAAGGAGGAAGCTAGGTGCGGTGTAAAAAGGAAAGACGGCGGTCGTGAAGGATAGGGCACCTAAATATTAGGCGGTTACTAGGGTACTTACTACTTCCAAAATACTTACTCTTGAGAAGGCAGGAGAGCTGTTTTCAAAACTACAATTAAGCGCACTCTGCCTTTTCGGCGTTGGGTATGTGCTTATATACCCGGTCGATCCCCCCTTCCTAGCAAATTCGGACTTTACAATTTGGAAGTAGGGGAGCAAAACGGCGAGTGGGAGTATGGTTTAGCGGTAAGCCCCGCTAATGAGGCGTACATAATTAATATATTTAATCAGGATTAATAAAAGGGCACAATTTGCCATTATAATATCGGCCGGTAGTGAGAAATGCATTTTATAAAGTGTGATGAAACGGAATGCAATTCTCCCTAATTAAACTTTGCAACAAATGATATTAAAAAAATGTATAATAACCGGGGGGGGGGGGATTGTCCTGGACAACTAAGAAAATTATATTTTAATAACGAAAAATTAAATGTACATTTTACATAGCAGTTATAAATGCACGTGCTTATCAGACCAGCCGGCGTGCATATATGATACGAAAATAAAAACAAAAAACAAAATTGTCCATTATATACAGTGTCTTTCGGATTTTCTAGTAACTACGTTACAGTATCCGGAAAGAAACTCCCTTGCGAACTGGATGGGTGAACCTCTTAATTTAGATTAAATTTTGTTACTTATTCTTTGTGTAGCATCTCTCGTATCCGCAACTGTCATAGAGAACAGATGTGAATTTAAGTTAACAATAGTTTCTATCTTTCGAGATCTTATGTAATTATCTACAGTTTTAGTAAATTTGTGGCCTAAGAAAGAGTTTTAGAGAAATCGCTGTTGCCTTAGAATGCTTTTAAATAAGGGTGATTAATTAAAAATTTAGGTTTTTTTGAAGTGCAAGTGCTGGCATTTATCGACCTTGATCAGTTGGTCAAATCATCGATTGGTTCCATGTTAGGAATTTAAAACCTGAAGTAGAGGTTATTCTTTTTTAATAAAAAGCCTTTTAAGACATTAAATTTAAATGGAGTAATTGCAATATTTTTTGAAATTTAAAGGATTAAAAATAAATCCAATCCACTTTATAATTTACTTGTGGTAAAACTTTACATGAGGTTTCAAGGTCCCCTGGGCCAAGATATGCCGTATCAGTGCACTGCATTCGCCGATAAAAATATTTCCTTGAATTTGTTTTCTTAATGTTGTAAATTTTAAATTTAGAATTTTTTAAAAAGGTGCTAAATAAAAATTTTCTTATATTAATTTAACATAGAATGGGGATACTAATTTCTATACATATTATAGGGTGTTTGTAACGGATTACTGTCTTATTAATGTTATGTATCAAAGTGTACAAGGAAAACTAATTGCGGAGCACCGCGTCTATACTAGTGTGCATTGATATTGTTTTATTAAATGTCATTTTTTAACGGGTAGAGTGTGGACACAGTTGTCAAAAAAGAGAGACAAAAATATACGTTAGCTCTCTGCTCGTACGGCGAGTGTAAAGGATAGAATAAGAATTCACTATTAAAATTTTTCTTCTTTCCTTTACACCCACATTCTTGTTTGACAAGTGTGTCCACACTCTCCCATTAGATAAATGACATTTAATAAAACAATATCAAGGCACACTAGTATATGCTAGTGAGTTGTGCGAGTAAAACCATTAAAAGTGGTAAACCTGGGAAAGATGGTTTAGCCGGATGTGCGTCATCATCCGTCGTACCTAAGAAACGGTATTGGTTCAAGACACCAACGGAGGATTCTCCCATTCGGGAGTCACAGTGATGACCGAACCGGATATGGATTTGTACGAAGATCTCCTGAATCTTCGAAACATTCCGGCACTCGACAAATTGTCGCCCAGTACGAGGGCAAATTCATTTTCACCGCTGATGGCACACCGTACCATCAGTGGAAGAAAACAATCCAGCCACCACCACCGGATGAAGACACCACCGACACCGCCGCCGGAAAGAAAAAGCCCACGAAGAGGCAGAGGTAGCGAGAAAAAAAGAGGGCTGCAAGTGAATGCGCTGCCGTTGAAAACGCCAACGATCCCTCCCACACAGGCGCATCCGTCGCACCCACAATCAGCGACGAGGTCTCGGCTGGCGTGGACGCGGCTGCCCCCGGGCCGTCGCACTCTGCGCCAACTGTAAGCAGCACAACACCACCACCTGCGTCTCCAACACCGTCGTACTCCGAGGTGCTACAGCGCCCAGGCAGCGCGATGTCGTACGCCTCGGACGCCTTCCAACCAGCCATCAAAGAATCTTGCGACACCGACGGCAAAGACGGTTTCACCATCGTCGACGGCAGAAACAAGAGAAGACGCTGAGCATCCCCCACGGTCCAACCGCTTCCGGCCTCGAAGGCGAACCGCTTCTCCGCGCTAGGCGCGGAAGGCGACGCCGTACTCCGAGGAGGCCCCGTCGAGCGTCTCCCGCGGGTGCCCCCCATCGTCCTTCACTCGAAGGACAACTGGGTCGGCACCTTGCGAGAACTCGCACGGCGCGATCTGACTGTCGCGAAGGCCAAAAACCTTCGCGATGGAATATTGATCAAGCCGCAGACGGAGCGGAACTACGGGGGGATCAAAGAGGTCCTCGACGAGCTGAGAGCGCCCTATCACGCCTACCAGCGAACATCCGACAAGCCGCTGAAGGTCGTCCTCCGGGGGGTCCCGGAGCCCATCTCCGTTGACGAAATGCAGGAGGCTTTCTCCAGTAGAGGCCTTCCTGTCACTTCGGTGCACCGGATGAGACTCGGTCCAGAGCGCGTCCCAATACCCCTGGTCCTAGTCCTGCTGGACAAGGCCCGCGAAGGCGCGAAGGACATCTTCAAACTGACAGACCTCCTAAGCCACAAAATCTCCGTCGAGTCGCTACGCAGCAGAACAACTTCAGGGGAGTGCCACAGATGCCAGAAGTTCGGGCACTCGCAGCGCTGCTGCAGGGCCCCGCCAAGATGCGTGAAATGCGCCGGTGAACACTTCACGTCTAGCTGCAGCAAGACCCGCCAGACACCAGCCACCTGCGTTAACTGCTGAGGGGCGCATCCAGCCAACTACAGGGGGTGCCCCAGGCATCCCCGCGTAGCCAGCTCGCCCACAATCGAAGCAACCACCACCCGAGCCTCGAACCGGGGTTGCACACCACCGCGCCCCGAAACTCCGCAGTCAGAGCGTACGCGTACACGTACACATACACCTCCTCCCCGAGAAGATGCCACACAAACCGCTCCACCTAGCGACGCCGGTCAACCTACTGGGACGCCTGGACCTAACCAGGCTTACCCAGGCGCTGAAGAACCTCGCCGAGAAGATCTGCGAAGCCCCCGGCCTCCCTGAAATGCTGGCAGCCGCCGGCACTTTTATCACAGACATCATGGCCATCATCGCGGCCTAAGAAGCTGCAACGCCCACCCTAGGGCCCGCTGCCTAGAGCAGCACTCATTAATCCCAACACCGTCTATTCCACAACAGATGCAAGAAGTGTGAGGCACAGCCTCGGTATTCTGACTGTCCGACAAGTTCATCGTTCATCGCCCATTCGGGATTGAGAGCACAGAGCGAGAGGATGTGCTTACTTGGTTAGCGAGCATCCTCCACGCCAACCCTAAAAGAAAGATTGGTTACTTTCAAGAAGCAGCTAATTAAAACTTGTTAGTGATAATATTAAAGTGACCACGATCCAGGTTCTGAGCCGTTACCAAAGACCCTGGCAAGATATGCCACCACGAGGCTTCCAACCGCCCAACGAGAGTTCGAGACCGCGTGGTGTCGTGTAGCGTGCTTTGGACCCGCAGATACGTGAAATAGTAACTGTAGTAGTATTACGTAGTATTCGATTAAGCATATTTTAATAAATTTGTGTTTTTTTGTATTTTTATTCTTATATGATTAAGGGAGCGATTAATTTAGGATTAAAGAAAATTATTGTAAGTGCCCTGGCCAGCCCTGAGATAAGAGGATAAACAATTTATACAGTTTGTCTTAGGCTATCAGGAACATAGCCGCTATTATTGTATACGTAACCAAGGTTATGAAGCAATCGTTAACAAAGTCGTACTGTAAAGAAACCATAGAAATCAACTAAAAATTAAAAAAACTCATATTAAAAGCATTTTAATAATCTGAGATCATTTCGCTACCATAATGACAGAAGGTCGTATGTAACATTTTTTGCATTTTGCAATCATGCTAATTTAATTGTTTCATTTTTGTTTACAATAATAAATAAATGAACTTATAGATTGTGCAATTTTTTCTAACCTCATTATCTCAAATCAATGCAAAATTCACATAAGACCTTCTGCTATTATGGTAGCGATTTAATAACTACAAAATACAAAAAATAGGTATTTACAATAAAACAAACCTTTCAGTAATTCTAAATTATTTAACTCTTTCAAAAATACGAAGATTCTACAATTTAATTTTACATTTATAATAAACGTTCAAATAAGATGTCTTCCTAAGCCAAACAATAGCCCAGACAATCCTAAAATCCTTGTCTAACATTTTTTAATGCTGGAGGAGTGACAGAGTTAATAGCTTGGATAATTTCTTCTCTGAGCTTTTCCAACGCATGCGCTCTCGTTTCTTCTCGGCGATAAATAACATTTTTAGATGCCCCCATAAAAGAAGTCATTTACCAATAAATCAGGCGACCTTTGCGGCCAGCCGATCCTTTTTCTACGACTTGTTAAGCGGTTAGGAAAAGTATTATTTAAAAATTCCTGTACTTCCGCAGTTTTATGAGCGGAGCCATCTCCACAACCGTTTCGCAGTAATCCATTCTTCTCATTTGATATTCAGGAAATAATTGTTGAGTTTTCTCAATTTTGAAACATTAATAATTATTTTCTTTCAAAATTTTGCGAACAGTATCTTTGCTAATGTCTAAAACTTCACCAACTTGTCTAATTGCAGCACATACAGCTACCTGCTGATTTTCTTTCTGCTCCGTTTTGTCACAAACAGTTCTATTTTTATGAAGTTTTGGTGAAACGCACCCAAACCTTTCAAAATTCAAAATTATTTTGCTAATGGTTGTAACTGACGCGACGACGCGACGGTGGAGGTCGGTTTTCAAACACATTAACGAATAAATTGGTTATGTCAGGATAAGAATTTCCCAAATAATGCTATTTTACAACTTGTACTTTTTCTGAAAGTCAAGAAACATTCATTTTTTTTGAAAAAATCAATTAAAAAACTTAATAACAACGATAACACAAGTAACAAAATCAAACTGTCAAAATTTTCAGATTGACATATCCTCATGACATTATTCTTTTTTAATTTAGTGAAGGGTACCTACTAGTTTTGTAATTTTTATTAAAACAATCATATTAAAATAGCAAGTTTGCGTCACCTAGACTACGTAAGTAGTACGTAAAGCCCCAGACAAGCTGTATTTTGTTTATTTTTAGTGCTGTTATTGTTAACGATTGGTTCATAACCTTGGATAAATATAATTACATACACAATTTTTGTTAAACAAATAAAATAATGATAAATAATCTATTATAATAAGTTAATTTTCCATTTGTATAGCTCTGGGAAACAAACTCATTTAACTGTAGAATTCCTTTTCTAATCCATATCAGGTGTTTTCTTAATGAAATGTTATTGTACACATTTCCAAATTACTAGAAAATTCTTATCTTTTGTAATCACTTACTTTCCACTGTATACGTGATAGTAAATAAGATCTAACAAGAGAAGATAGAAAACTTTTATTGGTATTTTGTAGTTAACACTCCAACAATAAAGATGACGTTGGAATCACTTATTAAATAAATAATTTTTAAAAAGTGGTTCTTTATCGTTGTAAACGTAATTATATACGTACAACAATAGCGGCAATGTTCCTAGTAGCCTAAGACAAACTGTATATCGTAATTGTGTTTTAATAAATTTCTTTTAAACCACGTGGTTACTAGAATAATTTTATTTAGTAAATTAGAGCTACCCGTAACATGTTGTAAACTAAATTGTTATTATCTTATTATCGTATTGTTGGTTATTATATACATTTCTATATTTATAATGTTTTGATATTATTTTTACAATTTTTGTTGTTGGGGCTTATTTAAAACAAATTTTTGTGTAGTAATTTGTAATTGTGTGCATGTATGAGAATTGAACTAAAAGAATGAAATTTAGGGAGTTTGCAAATAAAAATCTTTGAATAGAGAGTTATTAGTCAATTTACTAAATTGTTATATTGAGTATAACTTCTCCGTGCCTACCCTGAGGCCTACCTTCTGAGTTTGCCGGCCTAGGACATGAACAGTCCTAGTTAATCTGAAGTAAAATTATAGTAACGCAAAAAGATACGTTACACGACTAAAATTAAAAACTTGAAAACGTAGAACGAATTTTTCTAACGTAAAAGATGACTAATAACGAAATAATTTTATGCAGAAATACACAATCTGCAACTACACGTGCGTCTGATAATGTAAGCGATCCCAGTTCTTTCCGTAAAGTTTGATCATTTACGACAGGCATGCTGTATTTTCTTACTACAAAATAAAAAAACCTATTCTGCATATTATCTAAAGCAGTTGTGTAAGCTTGATGATAAGGATTTCAAACTGGGCTAGCCCGTGATAATACACTGTGAACAAAATGCTTTAATGTCGTTGATAATTATTTGAAAGGAATTTGATATTTGAAAAGTTGGAATAATAAAACCGAGATTTTTATATGCTTTTTTGCTAGATACTATTCTATGTGTTTTGAAAAGGTTAATTTACTGCCAAGAACTACTCCAAGGTCTTTTATATCATTTACCCGCGAGAGAACATTAAAGTCAAAGCCATAAACAAAGTCGATTTGAGCTAAATTTATACTGTAAGGATGTTACATAACGGCTGTTAAGGTTTAAATAATAATAATAATAAAGTTTATTCAAGATCTATGCCTTAATTGTGCCTTAGGTATCCTAAGATTAATTAGTCCTAATAACAATGGCGTGTCAATAAGATTAGATTCAGCAGTTTGTATATGAAGAGTATGATAGTAATACCTCTCCTTTTTGCTAAAGTTACTAATGAACAATTGTGCTTCCTCGCTAAAAATTGTAACTGGTCCACATATGAAATAATATACGGATATCTAGGATAAATTCCAGTACTTTTCATATATATTCATCTAATAAACAATTTTTGGACCCTTTCTATGCATTCAATCAAAACATACTTTACAGGACACCAAACAACAACAGCATAGTCCAATTTGAATCTTACATATATAGAGAATAGTGTACATAACAGTCTAATATTATTAATGTAATTTGTATTTCTAATTATAAAAAATAAATTCTTATAACTTTTTGCAACAATCTCTTTTACATGCACATCAAATGCAAAGTCAGTGGTAAACCATACTCCTAGATCCTTTACTTGGTTCTTTTCCGTTAATAACTTATTATCTATCATAATGCTATAATTAGTAGTACTTTTTGCTGTACTGCATTTCACAATACAGCATTTGTCAGTGTTTAACGACATATCATTGTCTCTAAACCATTCTGCTACTCTATTTATGTCTTCCCTGTAATGAATTGCAGTCCACCACATTATTCACTGATGCGAAAACTTTAACATCGTCAGCATAAAGTAAGCACTGAGAGTTGGCCCCGACAGCAGGTAAGTCGTTAATAAACATGTTAAACAGTAGTGGGCCAAGACACGACCCTTGGGGCACATCGGAGGTAGGACTGAATGTGGAAGATGATATTCCATTTACTACAACATAGTTACTTCTGTCCTGCAGGTATGACATTATTAGTTTTATTACACTATCAGTAAGTCCAAATTTACTCAGCTAATGATTGACGATTTGAAAATTTACAAAGTCAAATGCTTTACTTATATCAGAATATACACAGTACACTTGCTCCCCATTAGTGATGTTACACGCCACATATTTTGAGAAGATTGCGAGATTCGTGACAGTACTTCTTTTTTTATGAATCCATGTTGGGATACGGAAAGAGCCCTTTCCACATGCTGATATATTTGATCATATAGGATTCTTTCAAAAATTTTTGAGATTGTAGAGGTAATTGTGATTGGTCTGTAGTTGCATACACTAGTTTTGCTACCTTCCACTTATTGGGGTACTCCCCAATCTGTATGGCCATATTAAAAATGCTTGAAAGTGGATATTTCAGAATGTCAGCACAACCTTTTATAATATATGTTGGGATATTATTATTAAACGTGAAGTTTATTATGGAAACCATAGGTATATAATCTATTCAAGTCATCTTGTAACAAATAGCAATCGTTAAGGTTTTCTGCTTTCCGAGAATTCTTTATATTATGTCATTAACATAGATGATGTGAAGATGTGGACCAAGATGAGAATCCTGAGGATCATCAAAGGTGACAGACTAGGCTGTGCAGAAGACAATTAAATTTTACGGACATTAGCCAGTTGGAAATATAAGATTCGATCCATCTTAGTGTATCCGAAAGAATTTCCATTATTTCGAGATTGCGTACCAAGATATAATGATCAGTTTTATCAAAGGTTTTTCTAAAATCTGTGTGTACGAGTATAAGTAAGTAGTATCAGCATTTGTTATGTAAGCAATGTCAGGAAGGCGTTTACTCTGTTAAGATTAAGAAACGTATTATTAATATAGTGCTAATAACCACCTTGTAATTATTATTTTCTTTCTTGTTAACGGGTTATATGGTCTTAATAGTAAATAAAAAATTCTCCTGATCCGAGCTTTCGTTTTTATTATCAAAACTTTTTCAAAAATATCTGTTACAATATTTTGCTGTTAATAATACAGGGACATCATCAATAGGAGGAAGCCACATGACCAGGATATTTACTGTTGGTTAGGCAACACATCTTGCACTGTTGGCAGCTCTGTGGTAATAAAGAATTATGTAGTTTTTCAGTGGCGTAGTATTGGATATATGATGAAACTACTTAGAAACTTAAATATTTAAAGATAATTACCTATATATAAAATTGGAAAATTAAAAAATGACAATATATAGAAGATATTTTTAAAAACAAGAATTAGATAAGGCCCAAACAATGCTGATGTAGCTGTTCAACAAGAGCTTTTTAGTTATTTTTTCAATTTTATTAAATTTACCTGTCCACAATGAAGGATTTTTCATTAAAAAAAAATTATGCAGGTAGGGTAAACGCACCAATACCTGGTCATTTAAAGAATATTTGAAGTTCAAACTCATTTAAATTTAAAACTAAATATTTAATAATGAATTTTTTTGTATAGTTATGCATGCATAAATGATATACATACTCAATCATTAAGAGTCATTAAATGTTTAATTTTATATTTAAAAAAACCATTTATCAAAATCGGCACTTTGGCAGCCGTCTTAACACAATCGTGTTCTGGGAATAATTAAAGATTAATAATTGACGTGTAATTTTTATTTTCTGAAATTAATGTAACATAATACTTAGAACTAGGTATGCTAGATAACAGAACTAAAAATCGCAATTATTTTAGCTGCCATAATTTATTTATAAAAAAATAATTCATTAGGTAGCAGGTTACTAGAATTTAATTAAAAATAATTGCTTACATTTATCCTAAATTTTACAATTTCATTTAGTTATTTTACTTTTTATTGCAATTTATGTACAAATTACATAAATGGTTCGATATGGCCACCCTGTTTCTCTAAACATAACCGAACTCTATTTTTGACTATTGAAAACTGAAACTAAGGTTTCTGGTGATATATTATTAATATCATTTTGTATGGCCTCTTTTAATTCGTCAATATTCTGTGGACGGTGCCTGCAAACATTATTCTTCAAATGCCCAAATAGAAAAAAATCTAATGGTGTGAGATCGGGAGACCGAGGGAGCCATCGTCCACAACTAACCACTCGGTCATCAAAGAACTCTTCCAAATAACGAATAGTGGTGCGTGCCGTATGTGCTGATGCACCATCTTGCTGGAAGTAGCCCTCTTGGATTTTATCATCCAATAGTTGTTCGATAAAAGGTGTTAAAATATTATCTCGGTATCTTTCTCCACTGATTGTGTCATTAAAAAACAATGGACCATAGATCCTGCGTCTTGACATCGCAACCCATACACCAACCTTCTGGGGATGCAAACTTGTTTCTTCATAATTGTGGGGATTCTCTGTGACCCAGGTTCTGTAATTTTGGCTGTTCACATAGCCCGACAAATGAAACCATGCTTCATCTGACATAAATGTAATATTTAATATGTCATCGTTGTTCAAGTGTTGCATAAACCACTGACAGTATTGAACTCGTAATTGATGATCATGCGGAAACAGTTGTTGTATCACAGGCACTTTATAGAGATGCATTCGTAGCTCCTTTTTTAATGCAACTTGGCAACTTCCATATGAAAGTCCTGCGGAAAAAGTTGTTGGTTAAATTATGGTTTAAAATAGTTTAAATTGTTTAATGAATGTAAATAATTCAGAAATAAATAGCAGTGACAGTTTTTTATTTAAGTTTGCTAATAAAACAATTGAATTACTACAAGTGATAAATTCAAAATAATTAATAATTTAAAACACGAATGAAACAAAACATATTTGTTTAATGCAAATAGATTCCTACCTGTTTCAGTGGCTAAGCGTTTAATGGATTTATGGGGACTACGATTCATTCGCATCTGCATGTTCTCGAGAACTTCATCGGTTAATACGGTTGGTCTACCAGATGATTTGCCTTTGCAGATGCAATGTTTTTCTTCAAACCGCTTAAGTATATCATGCCTACGACGTACAAATGCATCGTAGTGGACTTGCACTTCAGGAAAAGTTTTTTCAAATTGTTGGATACAAGATTGTAATGAATAGGTCCATGAACCATCTGCATTCTGTGTTCCACTTCGATAGTGAGCTATTAAAATAAATTTATCTTGTTCGCTTGTAAAAGGCATCGCAAAAACGTAACCTTCCAAACTGAAATAATTATGCAGTTTTAAAATTTATTATCACACTTTGAATGCGTTAAATCTAACTTACCTCGATTAACTCACAAAAAACAGATTTAGTCTTGAAAAAGACTGATTTTTAAATAGAACAAAATAAACTGTAGAAAACGCAAAACAGAGACCAAGAAACCACGGAACGTACCCACGCCGATGTAATTTTAGGTTAGAAATATACTCGTGAGGGAGTGTAGCCAACGTTGAAAGGTAAAATTTCGTGCCACTTTTAAATTAGTGGTCACGTGGCTTCCTCCTATTAATGATGTCCCTATATTATAAAAAGAGGTTAATTCTTACTAACATAAAGTATACAGTTATAATAATTGATCATTAACCGTTATAACTGCCGCCTCCGACTATAGTTTTACCTAAATCGAGGACACTGCTTAATTTGTTTTTAACCTTATGTTTTTTTCATAGAAAATACATTAAAATTGTATTCAACTAATTTTCAATTCAATTCAATTGGTAAAATTTCTTTAGTTAACAAAAGCATAACTAATAAACAAATTGTGGGAAAAATTTTTTTCCGATGGCTTATTGTTCATTCATGTATGCCAATGATACCTGAATTTTTTATTTTTTAATATTTATATTTAATAGGTAAAAAAAACTTTTTTTGTTTAAGAGAGCAAACTAAGCGGCGCGCACGGCGGCCAGATCACATGTTTTTAGCCCTATTTTCACCTCTAAATTAAAATTATAAATATTGGTGATACAATTTTGCAAGTTAAGACTTTTTTGTAGGAAACTTCCTGCTCTTTTAGGATCTTTTTTTTTTATTTTGGATATTTGCAATATTCTCCGAGATATTTGCAAAAAACGAAACCCCTTCTTTTTACGAATTTGTTTATAACTTTTGCAATTTTTTTGTGCGGAACTTCGAAATGTTCGAAAAGTTTCTAAATGCCATTACGAATCGAATGACACTTCGATCATAATCTTTGGTGGAGTCAGGCAAAAAATAGCCAAAATGGAACTTGTGAACTACACTAACAGGACCCACTGAAATACATCTAAGGACGACATCTACCTCTAGTGATGAAAATCTTGGTTTGGTAAGTCCCTTGTTTTCCGATCCTAAATTTGCAGAATAAGTGATTGTTCCACGTATTAATTACTTTTAAATGAATAGCAATTTTTCTAATATTGAAATAGAAATAATAGGTAACGCTTCGGAAACACAAAATTTATTAAACAAATTTAGCTTGTTAAGCTTAGCAAATAAGCAAATTTCTAATCAAGTAAATCCTCAAACTATTCTAAATTCGACATCTCAAGCAAATATGCCAGGTTCAAGTACAGCTTCAGTCCAATGGCGGCGCCGGAAAAAACTGAAATTAATTTATTAATTAATGCAATACCCGAGTATCACCCTGGGGATAACTTATCTATTTTTATTAATGAAGTAGGCAATCTATTAAGTCACCTTCGAAGACGATTGACCTCCGACCTAGTTTATTTAGTGGAGTTTTTTATCAGATCGAAAATAAAAGGTGACACGAGACATTTTATTGCGTACCAAAACGCAAGGGAATGGGAGAAAATTAAGGGCGCATTGCTTTAAAAATATGGGGACCAAAGGAACGAGAAACTTTTAGTAGCGGCGTTACGCCAATGCGTGCAGCAAAAGCATGAAACGTATGTAGATTACTACGGGCGCATTTTAAAATGCTTTAACGATTTATCACAACACCTTTTAGCACACGTGCGAGATGAAAATTTATTAGTTTTCAAAAAATAGAATTCCCTAGAGGAATGTCTAAATAAATGTCATTTTTACGACAACAGACGACGAGAATGGGACTACTGCGAATTTATCCGCAGATCCCAAGACGGTAAGAAAGCACCGTCAAAGCAACCTCATCACGCCCCTAACAATCGATCTCAGTCTCATAATTTTTCTACCACCAAGCATTCTCAACCAACGCAATTCCCTGTACAACCCCGCCCGTTCCAAGGGCCTATAAATAAACCAAAATCTCAACCACAAAATTCTTACCCGAATAAAGTCACATTTGGGTTTAACACTGTCAAACCGAACTCAATGATGTCCAAACAGCAGAAACCGACTCCTATGTCAATCCAGTCCCGCGTACACACGCAACAACTGCCTACTTCCGGAATTATCAAACCTCATGAGGAACTGTTTAATCAAATAGCTATGAAAATCAGCCTATCTATAAAATAGATCCACATCCGGAGCAACCGCACCTTTCGAGATTCAGAATCAAAGAGAACTCCCCGACGAAACTGAAAACTTCTTTCGAATCAAACAATTATTCTTTCCAGGATTTTTAGAAGCCAGCCTCGGAGCAAGCACCACAATAGATTTAAATAACATTACATCCAAGCCCAAACTTCCTTTCATTTATCTTCCACATGTTGACCTTAAAATTTTAGTAGACTGGCGCATCCAATTCAATCATTAACAGGAAACCTGCAATTAGTAAATTTTCGAAATTTCTTTATAAAAAACCTTTTACTATTTGAGGATTAGGGAAACAACTACAAGCCGACGACAATCTTTACCTTCCGTTGCTGGAAGAATTAGGTATTTTCTCAAACATCCACATGCGTGTTATAGATTGGCATCTAAACTTTGACGCCCTTATAGGAACAGAAGACTTTAGACGATTAGGTGCTAAAATAGATTATGCAACCAACACTTTAGAAATCTCCGGCGTTTCAATCCCCTTTTTTCTTGAATATTCATCAAGGCAAATCACTCAAGCAAAGGTGACCCCTAGTAAATTCCTTAAAGGACCGGTCTCAATCGCCCAAGACTGCTATTACAACGTACCCGCCAAACGTACTGTGCCGACAGAGGTAAATTTCTCCAAAAGGATTCAGGTTGTGCTATTGAGTAATGAAGAAATCACAGAACCCTCTCAAGAGGTGATCAATTCTCTAAACATAACAAATGCGGTTAATACCGGGCATTTAAATGTAGAAGAAAGAGAGAAACTAATTGAACTTTGTAGTAAATTCAAAGACGTATTTTGTAACGAAAACTGTGATTTATCATTTGCCAATGCCGTAAAGCACGAGATCCGCACAAAAGACGATCAACCCGTTCACGTAAGACAAAAATTTTTTACGAGAAGACCTGACAAAAATGTTTCATGACATAATCAAACCTAACTTAACTTACAACTTACAAAGAACTAAAAGTTATTATCAGCACGAAACACTGTGAAGATGTCACTGACAAGCAAATACAAAAATACGTTATTCAGAATTATCACGAATACGATACCATAACGGTATCTCTGAAACTTACAGCCAATTAAAAAACAAATATTTCTGGCCTAACATGAAGTAAATGACAACAGAAATTGTCAATAAATGTCAATGTCTGCAAGCAAAGTACGAAAGGCATCCTTATCAATTAGAAATGTCGGGACCACTATTAGCAAAACGCCCCTTCAAAATACTTCACATTGATACCTTTTCGTTTTCAAATTCAAAATTTCTAACTGTCATAGATTTATTCTCGCGCTACGCGTAAGCATAACTCATCAAAGATGGCACAAGCAGCACGGTGCTAAGCAAACTCCGCCATTACTTCACTCACCACAACGTCCCGCAAAAGATCGTCTGTGACGAAGGACGAAAATTCCAGAACAGTACATTCAAAGAATTCTGTAAACTAAATAAGATTCATATTCACTTTACCACTGTCAACAATCCCAGCTCGAACTCCCTTATCGAACGGTTCCATTCCATCATCCTAGAAAAGCTCAGAACGGTCAAACTAAAGAATTCCAGCCAGACCCCTGAGAATCTAATGATAACAGCTACACTTATCTACAACCAATCCATACATTTATCAACGGAATTCTCCCTGTTCCATTTACTCTATGGCCCGTACGAGAGACTTCCCACCTTAGACCTCGACATGACAATTTATGAACAATTTAACCAAACACGCAAGCAGGAACTCCTCTTATTTTTTGAAGCAGTTTACCTTAAAAATCTTACTAAGACGCAAGCCAATCTAGCAAAAACTAATAGTAACAAGAATGGCCCGCAAAACTTAAAGAACGTGGAGGTGTTTGTTCAAAGGAACCGACCACGCAAGACAGATCCACCCTTTGAAAAGGTCACAGTTGACAATCAGGACAATAGTAAGCTAACAGGCACGACCCGAAAGGGCAGAACTACCACCACCCATGTTAGTAAAATCAAACCACTAAGAAAATCATTTGCATTGCAGAATCGCCCTCCTTCAGATCCTCCTGACCTTCTACCAGGGCCTTCAGCTGGGGTATTTCCAAGAATCCCTATGACGTGCAAAACTAACCGATCATTTTCACAACTTTCTATTCTTTACAAATATTAGCCAAATAGAGATTAGCTGCAGACAACTGCTAGCAAATTCAGCTGTAATCAACGCGCAAATTTCATTAAATCCGGTAGATTACGTAACGTATAATATTCAGTCCCAACTTCAAACTCATTGTCTAGATATCGAAAATCTCCTCAATAAATTTAATCGTGTCCGATCGAAAAGAGCAGTTCTTGACATGCTCGGTAAAGCAATCCGATTTGTTACTGGAAATCTAGATGAAGGCGACCTTCAAGCCATCAAGGAAAACCTTGACAAATTACATCTAAATCAGAACTCTGCAATAGAGAAAATTAATCAAACGACCTCCTTTGCAAACCATTTATCGAAACGATATTCCGAAGACTTACACACCCTTATACAAAAATTATCAGACACTAACGAGATAAGAACCCTATCGCAAAATGAAATTTATCACGCCCAACAACTAATAAATATTCTCCGCATCATCGAAGCAACCCAGCCATAGAGGAATTAAGTTTCCTAAATGGCAGCCACCTACGATGGAATTTTCTCATTGATTCGTGCGAAGCAACCATCAGCGTCTTCAGAACAGTTGAGTATTCTGTATTTGACAACGTATTGTTAGTTATGTATACAGTACTATTGCAACTGAAATTATTTTGTTACTTATTTGAAATAAATAAAGATTTTAACATAAATTTACCTAATTATTCTAATCTTGGTAATATCTCTATGATTGTGTTGCATTTATTAACATTAAAATACAACTAATTAACATTACACTATTCAACCACAGATTCAAAACACTTTTCTTGTTTCAAAAACGACCAAAATTTCTTAAGGTTGGATAACACATCAAAATTCATGTGCATTATAGGCAGGATGTTCGAAAATTGCCGGAACAGCTTTTTGTAGCCATATTCTCTATGTAAAACGAAAATGTTTATCGAAGAAAGTTTCTGGATGCGTAATTGCTCCTCGAGAAAGCAATTTAAGAACTTTAAATCTGGCAACATAGAACGAACATACAAACAATAATTATGAAGGATCTAGTAACCAAACAAGCCTAACTTGAAGATTTAAAACAAATTAATAAACTTATGATTTACAAAATTTAATCAAATTAATGGTAAAAACTAAACGAAAAATATAACTTAGTTTGTGTCGCGTTTTGTTGCTGCCGGCAATTGACGGATGTTAATGTACGGGACGTCCCTGCTAAAGCGCCAATAGGTGCCGCGTTGTACACCTTCTGGTACTGGACGGTCGGTGCTCGGGCGCCAGATTTTGTAAGGGGGTTTACTCCCCCACCTCATCCTTGATGCAGTCAGACGAGAGCTCACCGGCCAGATCCCAAGGTCTTTCGTTTTAAACTTTTCTGATAGAAATCTCTTTGTTGCGTTAATATAGGAAAGATTAGTACCCACTACTATTAGATCACCGACATACTTCAAAATGTAAACTTTAAAGTTAGCTGTAGACTTTATGACAAACATCAATCATGTTTAGATCTTTCGAACTTGTTTGCTTGTAAAGTTTTATAAAGTTTTTCGTTCCAACATTTCGGAGACCTTCCTAAATCAGAAATTGACCTTTGAAGCAGTCCAACCTTGTTCGCTGTTTTAAATCCCTTGGGTAATTCTATGTAGACCTTCTTTTTGATATCACCATTAAGAAAAGCGCTCGCCACATCCATTTGATGAACTTTTATTTTGTAATGATTTGCAACTGAAAGAAGAATTCTTACTGTCGATGTTTTTACTACCGGAGCGGATATTTCTGAGTTATCTAAATTTTCGTCCTGCTGAAAATCTCGAGCTACTAATCTGGCCTTATATTTTACTGGTTTACCATCCTCATCATTTTTAATTTTATAAGCCCATTTCGAATCAACTAATTTTTCATTCATTGGACGGTCAATTACCGTCCAAGTTTCATTGTCACTGAGAGCTTTTATCTCTTCTTCCATTGCCAGTTTCTAATAGTCTCTATCCAGTCCACTGATGGCTTTATCATAAGTTAGATTCTTGTCAAAAAAAACTGTACTGAACATACTATCGTCTTCTAAATACATCGAAAGTTTTGATGCGCGTCTTTGGTGCCATTCTTTTAACCCAAATTGTTTTTGTCCTCCAGCAAAAAACGAACTACTTCTATTTTATATTGCATTTCAAATAGTTTGCCACGTTTTACTGCAGTGGCACAACAATTTCCATTTGCATCAAACACTCGACAACCGAATTTATTAAAACTCATTTCCAGCCCTTTTTCCACAACTGTGCTGATTGAAAAAAGATTTACTTTTAAAGTAAGTCCGTACAAAACATTACAAAGAATAGTGTCGTTCCATTCAAAACCATTGCACGCTTTGACTCGAACTTCGCCAATAGCTTCAGCTTTTATTATACTGCCATTACTAATTTTGACATCCCTACTACAAGGGCGTAATGATTCTATCCATTCTCGATTAGCGGACACGTGCTCAGTACTACCACTGTCCAGGTATTTATTTTACTCATATCATTTATTTGTCCAAACATGGCAAGCGTAAGGAACGACTGTACGGATTTCCAGTTATCATATTTTGTTTCTGACTTTTTATTTTGTCTATACCTGCAAACGGAGCTTTCATGACCAGGCTGTCTACATACTCCACAGACTTTATTTGCCCTGCAGTACCTCTTAACGTGATCGAAACGGCCGCAGAAATGGCACTTATAATTTTATAATTATTTTTGACTTTATTTGAAAAAATTCTTTTACTCACAAATGCGCTTCTCTTATCATCTACACCTTGGGACTTAACACGTTCTTCTTCTATTAATCGTGACATAAGTTTATTTAAAGTTTGTTTATTTTCATCTACTGACTCCCAAGCTCACTCAAAGTGGGCAAACTCGTTTGGAAGTGTCATTAAAATTTTGGTGATAAGCATACGGTCAGACATATCTTCACCTAATTAATTGATTACGTATATTCCTTAAACTTGAAACATGAGCAGCTAATTCTTGCCCTTTATATTTATAATTAAAAAACTTTTGTTGTACCATATGTACGCTTGCCTCCGACTTTTTGTCGTACACACTCAGTAACTTTTCCCACATGTCGTGAGCTGTGTCAAAGGTTAGAATATGGTTGATCGGCCCTTCATCCATTTTAGTAACCATGAGATTTTGGGCTAATTGTTCTCTTTTTATCCATTTAGATAATTCATTTTTCGATAAATTTTCATTCCGTGGATTTTCAACCCCATCGTACAATTCCTTTGCCTTTAACGTAATAACCGTACAAAGCTTCCAAACTGGTCAGTTTTCACTTGCTTTCAAAATGATCACAACACTTATATTCATTTTTTTTATGACTGGACCCCTTAACCTTTTGAATTAATAGACCGATCTTATAATGAACATTAAACTGTATTTTAAAAACTTTTTTAAACATAAAAACTGTAGATACAAAAAACATTTTCTTCTCTCAACTTGTTACCTAGTTACATACATATGAGGGAGAAGGGGGTACTATAATATTTGTTGCCAACATTCAAACTAAAAAATACAACAATATTTGTTGAAAATAACCTCCATCGTTTACCAATAAATGGCTCCGATGAGAAACTAAAATTGTGACAGATTCTAAATGACACCAATTTATCGAATAAATAATTTTCAAACACAAATTGACTCAGAATGCTCGTACAGCATTGTCAATAATAAGATTTTTGCTGAAAGCATCAATTTCCAGTTTAATAAAATACAAAACTTTTTAATTTCCATTATTTTACAAAATCTGTTGATAATATCCTTTCATAACATTGCAAGTGCGAGGTGTAACCAATGCCGCGTTTTTATTTCTTGTTCGAAATTTCCAACTTTGATTAGCTCGTGAGGAAACAAGAGACATTCACAAAAATTTTTGTACGGGACTCTTCTTCTCAGTTTTAGTCGGGGAGTGAAGCTGATCCGCCAAATTTCGAACACCCTATATGAAAGATAGAAAGTTTAACTAACTGCTAGCAGAGATTTCCAAGATTTCTAACTTGTTTACAACCTTTACGTGCACCAAACTCCTTATGTACTGTATAAGCACGTTTTTTATCTTGCATTAAACAAACTAATTCTTTAACATATAGACGAATATACCACCTTCTTGAGTTGCACAAAAGAATTTGTTAATGAATAAATAATACCATTAATCATGCCGGCGAGGCAGTAAGTTTATGTGTGCGTGTGCCAAGTTTTATAAAATTTTGCTAAATTTGTGAGTGCACATATGAAATCTGCAGAAAATGACAATCGTGTAATAGACTCTAAGTTTAAATTAAAATTTTAACATAGCCAGTAAAATCGTGTTAAATAAATAAATAATCATGGGCCTTCCACTCGTTCAACATTCCTGCGCAAGTGTGCTGAGTGGATAGCATCGAACGATTTTGCCAAATGCGGAGAATTTGAAAAATGTTATCACTTTAATTGTTCCATAAGTGATAAACTAATTATGATAAAATTGTGAAAAATAAAAAATTATGGAAATGTGTTAGTTGTTTCGGAATATTAACTCGAAATAGGACAATTAGGTAGCAGGCACAAACACCGCTGACGTAGTGAAAGGTGGAAGAAGATACAATATACCTGAAGGAATTCCCATTGTTTCGAGTTTGCGTACCAAGATATGATCAGTTTTATTAAATGCCTTTCTAAAATTTTTGTATGTAGCAGTAGCATTTGTTATTTAAGCAACCTGGAATGTCAAGAAAGCGTTTACTCTTTTAAGAAACGTGTCATTATTTTAAATCAATCTTGAATCATTATGTACGTGAATGTGATGCGGCTCAGGAAAAGCCACCATAAATGGAAAGATGACAGATTTCAGAAATGACTAATCATAACAGTAAACGAAGCTCTGAACAAAAACTAGCTCTGCTTGTCAAAAAATAAATTTTTAATGAATTTTAGAAGTTCGTAAGTATGAAAACGTTTAAAACATGTTTTGCTTTATCATTGCCAAGTTTTGAACGGTGCACCATTTGAACATCTATAAGCTGTAGAATGTAGTTGTTCACTTTCAAACACTTTTTTAGGTTTAAATTAAAACTTTTTTATGCAGGTGTATCAAAGTTTCACAACAATGAAGAAATATTGAAGTGTTATTCCTTGCGCTTTTGTATTTTAAAAAAACCGTTATTTGGTGTTGCCCTGTAAAACTAAACACTAAGCAACTTTTATGGTATAGCAAACATTTTTCCATAAAATGCATATTTACTAAGAATTGCCTTTGAAATTTTATTATGTATCGAAGCAAAAATTTGATAAATTGTCAGCATTAATGCCTTTGATCACAAACTAAAGGTATCACACGGAAGAGTGAAGCGCATTTTTGGGAATGAAACACTAAAGTAATGAAAATTACATTTCTATCACAGCTCTAGTGTCAAACGGCAATGCAAAACGAAAACATCTGCAAACTAGACGTACACAGTTTGTTTAGAGATTAAATTTAAAGATTTAATATTTTATCTGTTTTTTATTACATAAATATATACAGAATATATTTTTTAAAAACTTGATTTTAGTTTAACCACAATGTTAGAAGCACAACTGACATAGACTCTGCTTAGATTGAAAATTAACTCTAAACATGTTACAACACTTTTAATATTTATATGAAAATGATAAATAAAAATAATGTATAGGGAAAACCACAGGTAATGAAGCAGCTACATGGAAATTTAGAAAACCACAATTACTACTAATATCAAAAAGTAAAATGACTATGTTATTATGAATAATGACTAATAGTTAACTGATGACATTTTAATAATAAATAAAATGATGAAATATATATAAGATAGTTTACAAATATGTGTTCTTCATCTATAAATTATGGATACCGTAACTCGCGCAACGGTAAAAAAATTTGCCGGCTCACCTCGAGACCGCGACTGCAGCGCTATTTTGTCAACTTGGAGTCGAAAAATTTGTTTTTGACCTGACCACTCTCCAAGCTACCAGTTCGCTACGAGTTGGCCACCAGCATTACAACAGCAAAGTTCTCTATATACTCTTTAAGACAACTTCTTTGTAAATAATCGTTTAGTGATATTTTTATATACTTACCTACTATTTCTTGAAATAGAAGACAGACTGAGACATAATTGTTAAATTTACAACAATAATACTGTTAAACCAAGTAAGTACTACCTTCTTGTAATGGTTAGAGGCTACAACTAAACTTGTCGTGGCTTCAAATAAATTTTAATTTGAATACTTATATTTTATTGTTTTCCTAAGTATGGAAACCGCTATTTATTGGATTTTTTAATTCAATAGTGAATCAATTTTTACTGTATTGCACTGCGATTCAAAACTGCAATCTAGTGAGGCCGAAATTATTTTTGAAGTTGTAATAAAATAATGTCATGTAAATCTTAATTCGTCTACCTAGAACGGTGTTTCTTATCTCTTGTTTTCATTTGTAAAAAGAATTATCCACCTTTCGACTAATTTCCGAATGTTTACAGCAGATGCATTTTGATTAATTGCTTTTCATCTGCAAAGACAAAAGACAAAAATAGTTGTTTCTCTTGCGGTTTGAATTATATTGTCAACATAATTGTGGTTTGTATTTCTGAGGGACGCTCTTTTGTCTTTTAAGTTGTTACCAATGTTGATAACTATAAAGAGTGTTTACTTATTTGTCTTATCAAAGTAGCCTAAAAAACAAAATTAAATGTCTTAGATTAATTCACTCCCGTATTTATTCATTTGAACTTACAGCTGTCATTCAGTTTGAAAATTTGAAATGAAGGAAAAAATTATCTAGTTATTAATTTGTGCCTACATTTAGATTTATAGTTGTAGTGTACAGATAATACTGAATTACTCTATAACATACGTACAACGGCAGCAGGCTAGTTTGATAAGAGGGATAAGTAAACACTTGTTATTATGTAGTGCCCTATTTTTGTCGCTGTAGATTGCAAGTTTGGATCACTGTATAGCGCCGTGACCTCTTTGATCCATGCTATGTTTTGAATAATTATTCAGTTAACCTTCAGATTTCATGCAACGCTTAAAGATTGTTTAGTGCAGATATCTGTTCTTCCAATTTTTTTTTATTTTCTTTTTATTCTAGAGACTATTTCTTACCGATGCAATAGTTTCAATAAAAATTTTAAATTTTAACAGTGATAATTAACAAATGATAGGGTCAAAAGAATATAAAGAGTATTCAAGCATTTTCTCGGCGATTACCTCTTGGAAGCTTTCTCACTTCCACTTTAATTGGTGCAATATGGTACCTAGCGAGTTGGAGGCATTAGATATAATTACAAATAGAAAGAACAAAACAAATACTAGCAAGTGGATTCAGATGTATGAACTGTTGTTTAGAATATTATGATAACATAATTAAATTAAATTAGGTATTCCCATAAATGTTGTAGTTGGAACGAAACTGATAAAAACCGGACTTCAACAGTGCCCCAAATCTAAATATTACGAATAGTAATGATAAGGAGATATCAAGTAATGATATCTAAAACGACTGCTTACTGAAAAAAATATATTATAAAAGGTCTGACGGATACAATACACTTTTTAAGAAATTAGGTGAATATATTACAAAACCGTAGCTTCAAATACAATAATTAGTAGTACAGGTAGTACAAATACATTAGGAAATGTTTCCGGCGATAAGGGCATCAACAGTTCGTAACCGTGTAATAACAAATAAGCGACAGAAACCAAGAAAACAATGTTACTAACCAAGCAGAATTAACAAACAAAGATATTAGTATACCGGGTGTTATTTTAAAAATCTTTCACGCTTTATATCTTGCAAGCAAATCAAGATATTTAAACAGGACGAAACATCAATTTATACAGGGTGGCTTAAAAATCGTTCACCAACCTATAACAATTTTATTTTTATAGATATGAAAAAAATGCAAAGGAGAAAATTGTTTGATGTAATAAGAGACATAATATCGTGCATTGAAATAAAACTCAACGCCTACTATTTTCGCGTAACATCAATTAACTTTAATTGTTTAAATGAAACACCCTGTAGATTTTTCAAACGAAATAGTGATGAAACCTAATCACATAGGCCTCTGTATTCCAGTCTTCATTAATAACAAAATGTACATGTAAATCAAGTAGCATTTGTTACTTGTCAAAGTTTTATAATAATTGCTACGAAATTATCAACTTCTGTGTACTGACGCGAAATTTCATAAACTTGAGTTACCGGGTGCTCAGAGTTTTTAACTAAGAAAAAAAAAATTGTTAAATATATTAAACGATTGAAAACAGAATCTCAGGTATATTCAGAATTTTGAAAAATATTTAGAGTGTTCTATTTAAACAATTAAAATTAGTTGATGTTACGCGAAAACAGTACGCGTAAAGTTTTCTTTCAATGCACGATACTATGCCTCTTATTACATCAAACAAATTTAAACCTAAGCCAACATTAAAGTAAAATTTCTCCTATTTGGTTCAATCTTCTTACAAAAGTTACTTTTATGGCTATTTAAACAGTATTTGCCTTTGCTAGACTTGTCATGGAAAAATGCGTTTCGACAGGGACGTAATTCGGTTTGTCTAATCATTTCAAATTAACAAATTCAATAAGCTGAAAACAATGATTGAAATACTACCCCGAACAGCTGAAAATTCCGAGTACGGGGATTGTTGTTAAGCTGGCTCGTCAGGTAGCTTGTAATCCTCCTATGATTCCGTAAGTTAAGAAGGTTGAACCTATTTGAAAAATTTGCATTATACCTGCCCTGCTGTAGAGGTTTTTAATTGTTTGTTACTAGAAAATTCTAATTTTCTTT
>VTPC01004345.1:0-49157 GCA_011009095.1 Ignelater luminosus
GGCGATTTTTAGTAAAAAACCATTCACACCTACTGTTACGTTTTGACAAAAACGTGTATTTATTTTTAATATTATTTATTTTCACTTAATTTATTACAATTTATTTCCAGAATTTATTTACAATAAATTATTTATTTAATTATGTACAGAAGAATTTATTTATCACTAATTGACATTTATTTCGTTCGTAACTACTAGCTGCTTGACTGTAGAACTGCCTTCTGCTCGGTCAACGCCGCCTTATATTCGTTTCCGCGTGGTTCTTGATGAGCCCAGAAAGTTGGCGTTCCTTCTGGAACATTCGACGGTGGAAGCTTCTCGATAGTTCGAGATTTCTCCGGCACATTCGACCGGCTTGTTCGAGACTGTTCGGGACTTTTTCTAGAATATTCGAGAGGTGGCGCGTTACAATATACAGCGAGAATTTAATAAACATTTTGTGGATATGACTATGTTCTTCTTTATTACTACAAATCTATTGTCAGTAAGTCAGCTTGTTAAAAAGGGCAACAAGGTTATATTTGAAGTAAATTGCTGTAAGATTTATAATCAACAAAAGGTGCTAATTGCAGTAGCTGATTTATTTAGAAATGTTTACAGATTAAATGTTGAATAATCAAAACAATGCTTTTTAGTTGCATCGCCAGTAAGAAGTGATGTATGGCATCGCAGATTTGGACACCTAAACTACAAAGATCTAAGACTGATGGAAAATAGTAGTGTTGAAGGTTTAAACTGTAAAGGCAAATTTAACAATGATGAAATTTGTATCGTTTGCTGTGAAGGTAACCAGTCGAGACTTTCGTTTAAGAATAAAGGTAAAAGAACAGGTACATTGTTAGAAGTCGTAGTACATGCAGACTTATGTGGCCCAATGGAAGTTAAATTCATAGGTGGTTCAAGGTACTTTTTACTACTTGAAGATTATTTCAGTCAAATGACTTTTGTTTATTTCTTAAAAACCAAAGATGAATTGCATGATAGTAGAGAAAGCGAGATGTCTACTCTTTGATGCTAACCCGAAAAAGAAATTCTGGGCAGAAACAGTTAACACTGCGGTATACTTGCGGAATCGATATGTATCTAGTACGTGGTCTGAGCAATAAAACTCCATTTAAAATAGGGACAAGCAGAAAGCCTGATGTAAGTAACATAAGAATCTTTGGGAGTGAAGCTCTGATGCACACACCGAAAGAGAAGCTCAGTAAATGGAAAGAAAAAGCAAAAAAAACCATTCTAGTTGCCTTTTGTGAAAATATTAAGGGTTACAGGCTGTATGATTCAGTTGATGGTAGTGTTATCACGAGTAGAGATATAGTGGTCATAGAAAAGGCATCAAAGAAGACTAACGTAGTTATTACTTCAGAGTATGATGAAGAAGTAGAATTACTATATTCAGTGGGGGATAATATTCAAGAAAAACCTTAATTGACTGACATCATTGATGAAAGTGAGAATTTTAGTGAGAAAGGCGACTCCAATAATGATGATTTTACACCATCATGTGAAGAAGTGCATGAAACAGTGGAAAGATCAGAAAGGGAAAGAAAACCCAAGTTTTTTGAAGATTATGTGAACTACATGTGCGCGAATGATAATGCAGAATTAAACAGTGATTCGACCACAGCGACTAAAGCTTTATCAAGGAAAGATAACGAGATATAGCGAGAAGCTATGCAGAAAGAATTTCAATCTTTTGAAGAAAATAACGCGTGGGAGTTAACAAATTTACCAAAACAAGGAACAACAGTTGATTGTAAATGGGTTTTTAAAAGAAAGTATAATAGGGAAAATTAAAGATTTTAGTCAGAAATTAGGTGTAGACGATGAGGAAACTCTTGCACCTGTGGTAAGGCATTCTACTATGTGTTTATTATTTACTTTAAAGGCTAAATTAGATCTAGATATCACACACCTTGATGTGGTTACTGCTTTCTTAAATGGTGAACTAGATGAAACAGGAATTATTACTAATGAAAATAAAGTTTGTAAATTAACAAAAGCTGTTTATGGTCTTAAACAATCACCTAGGGCATGGAATAAGAAAGCAGATGAAATAATTACTAAAATATATTATAAATAATTAAGGTTAGAGCCTTGTTTGTATATTAAATGTAAATGTAAGTGTTTACTGTCACCAGTCTACTTTATAAGACGAGATATTTATTAAACATCAGTTTTCCAGAAGCAAAAGATTTGATACCCTCAAGAATTATTAATATTTATAAAATCTTTTAAAACAAAAACAAACGGGTGACACCGTACTTACAATCCCAACCTTTAGTTGTACGAGATTCTGGTTAGAATGATTTAACTGACAAACTAGAAAATTTGGAGATTTTTATTCTCAACTACTCGCAATATTTTAGAAGTACATCCGACTAGGCAGTCGTAAAAATGGCTCAAGGAACCCATTTCGAAGAGCCCCAATAACTTTACAAACAATATAAATTTGCGATAGGATATTTTAACTATGACCTAAAAAAAAACGTTCGAGGGCGAGACTTAATTTTGTCTCTCACTGACGGTGTCTGATTACTCACTAACTACGCGCCCATATTTCGCCCCTAGTCGACTAAACGTGAAGTCATGCCTTAACTAGGTGCAACTGTATTAAACCCGAGTAAAGCAAGGATCACGAAACAAACACCTCTATTTATTACAATTGAGTATTCTTGCCTGTTACGACCTGTAACGTCAAGGCAACAAAGTAAAAACCAAGATCACACATGAATCGTCTGTTGATACAACACATTCACTATACGCGATGAAAAATTAAATGTAGCACAAATTACATACCTTTACAAGATGCGAAGGTAAGCGTTTCCCGCCGAGACGAGATTTTACAGCGTATGACACTAGACGCTATTAAATAGGTGGTATTTCTGTTAACCTCATTCTGTGCGTATTTGTTTTGTGTTTGTGCGTTCTAGAAAATTACTTATTAAAAGATTTTTAAAAGTTAAAATTGGTTATTTATAATCATCGAGAAATATTTTTAATTGCAAAATGGTTAAATTGCAAAACGATTTAAATTCCTCGCTCCAGAATACTACCTATTTAATGGCCGGCCTATTTGGCTTAATCTAACATCAAATGTGCCGCTACAAACCTTCGCATCTTGTAAAGGTATGTAATCTGTGAATGCAGTCCATATTAAAGCAAGTTCGACCTGGGAAAGCGTTTTTAGTTGGCATAATTCCAAAAAGTTTGAACATGGAAGATACGATAAACAAATCTTTTCAAGAAACCACATGTGTGTTAAAATAGACATTGTACGAAATAAATTTAAAATACTTCCAACAAAAGACCCAACAACCCAAATGAATATATTCACAGAATTATTAAGACGGCATAAAATTTTAAAATAAGATTACAATAGGTGGCAAATATTGAAAAAAATGAAAAAGTAATTAACTGGATAGAAAAGGATAAATAATAAGTAGAAGAAAAAAAAGCAAAAGGAGAAGACTTATAAACTATAAAATAAAAGAGAAGAAGAAAAAACGGAAAAAGAAAGAAATGGGAATGAAAAGAGAAGAAACTACAAAGAAGAGAGGTAAAAGGAAAAACAGAGACAAAATGGAAGAGACAGAGAGGAATGTACTAAGGAAATATAATATAGAAACAGTGAAAAAGAAAAGAAGTGTAAAGAAAAGATAAAATAAGAAGAAAAGGCGAAGAAAGATGTGGATATGTATGTCTCATAAAATGCAAAATTGATATAGCAAATCGATAAACTTACTAATTCGCGGCTTTTTTATATTTCATATTTTTTTTAAATGACCGTTTATTGATTAGATCAGTGTTTCCCAAGCGGTGGTTTCGTGAACCCCCAGAGGTTCGGGAGCTTTATAAAGGGAGTTCGTAAACAAAATATTGTAAAAGCGAAATTTTAAATCCTAAACATCGCAACAGGCAATAATCTGTAACGCGACGAGGCGCTACGCCGCTGACAATTTAAATATATTCTCGTACGACGCGGTAACTTTTACTTTGGCGAATCGAGCGAACCGAGACCTTCCCGGTATGAGACGCGTTTTTTCGTAGTGGTCGCTCATAAAGGCTAACCAAAGCGCAGTCATTCGAGTTCGACTGGAAAACAATGACGTCATGCAGCGACCTGGTTCTGCTTTAGCCACTGAAGTTCTGTCAAATTCAGCAACCAACTCTGCAAGCTGGCCCCTCGGACTTGTACATACCGTCTCTCTCGTATTTTATTTTTCGTTTTTCTTCCGCAACTTCCAGATTATCAACATAACCTCTAAATAAAAATATAATAAAATAAATTACTGTTATTCAATTTGGAAAATAAATTTTAATAACAACCCAATTTTACTATTTTATTTATTATTATAATGATTGCACAGGAGGTTCGCCAATTTATTGCGGTTTTTAGAGGGGGTTCACAAGGATAAAAAGGTTGGAAACCGCTGGACTAGATTAATACCATAAATATAGTGTCTAACAAGCATTACTACGTAAGCGGGAAGAAATCGGAATTTTATTTCATAATCTTTTGGGCTAAGCTTTTAGAATTTTAATCTCTTCATAATACTTTGTACTTTTATTATATGCGATTAAGATGGTTGCAGTTAACCAAGCTTCCAGTTTTCTACGTTTTCAGGTTTTATTTCTAAAAATACATTATAGAGGATAATTTGAAGTTTGTTTTTCTACGCTTTCTTTTAAGGACGCGTCCAGATTTCTAAAAAAATTATAAAAGATTTAGCAGAATGTTTATAAAGCCTTAAAGTAGTTATTTTAAATATAATTTAAATATAATATCTTCAGTGAGATTTTCAATATTAATCTTCCTTCAAGGGAAACATATTCATTCAATAAAAGCAAACGATAATTGAAGTACTATATCATGCAAATGAAATTCAACTAAACGTTTGTTTTTGACTTTGGTCTTCATATTCAAATAAATGCAATCCATCAATAACTGAACTTTTATTGTTTGTAGTAAACATTATTGTTGTCGAACGGTCTCGTTCTGTCGAGCCATTTGTTTATTTTTGTGTACTGAAAGTAGGTCGAAATTTAAATTGCGTTTTTATGATATTCAGTATTACGTGGGCGAATCACCAATTTCAAAGTTTGTTCGGGCTCTAATCGTTAAAAGAATATTCGTTTTGTACAGATTTTTGCCGAACACCAGCCCTCGTTTTGATATAGTATATTGAATATTATGTTAAAATAGTTTTGCTTAAAAAGAATGAAAGTAATAAATACTAGACTAAATCCAGTTGTTTGAGGTTTACATTGTTGTAGTAACTATTTACTGTCTCTACGAGTATTTACAATTTAATATTCTGTAATATAAATAGAACCTGTCATTGCAACGATATCTTGTTGTAGCTGCAATGTTTTGTTTCGCTGCTATATTGTTTTACTGTCATGGGCACGTGGTATTTCTCCAGGGAATTATTGGCTATTTGCAACTAATAATTGAATGGCGAAAATTGCTTGTTGTAATTATAGTACTTACAGTACTTTCTGCTTCATGCAGTTATTGATGATTTTTTATTCTTTTAAAAAGAAAAATTTTTTAAGCTTACAAGAAAAAGTTGTTTTATGTCATTATAACCTTAGATGAAAAGACTTTCAACACCTGCTCTTGTTGTTTAATGCAACATCCTGTGTTTTTCTAATAATGGACCTTTTTCACCTACAACTAGAAGAATTTGAGAAATAACAGACTTAGTGAAATATTATATTCTTTATTAAATGTTCCGATAGCATAGTGTTATATTTTATTATCTTTAGGAATCACTACCTATGTTTTAACTGGATGATTTTATTATTTAATTGTTTCACTATATATAATATGTACGTAAGTAATGTTTTTATTTAAAAAAGCTTCTATATTAATATTGTATTCATAGTTTTATTTAAAACAGACCTTTAAACCAGTGAATCAATCAAATAATAAAATTTATAAGTTCGTGAATAATAATATTATATGGATGATTCTATTATACAAGTTAATCGAGAAATGCAAATCGTTATTTACTACTTACCACTTAAATGCTCCTTATCTTAGATAAATGAAAACCAAAACTGCAGGCAAAGTAACTGTCTAGTGGAAAACTACTAATTTAAAGTAGGTAGTAAAAATATTTCACAACAGGTACAAAAGAATCGATAGAAATGACGATCTGAATTTCTTGGTACAACCATATACAACCACCCAGTTGATAAATAATGGTTTTTAAAAATCAAAGCCAAAGTTTACTTTAATATAAGTAAGATGCTAAAAACTTCTTTTGAAACGTAATGGTAATAGTTTTGTATAACTTTTCTTAGTAACACATTTCTGTATTTCTGTATCATATCATATTATTAGAATACCCTGTATAATTACCGGAGAGCATGGTTTTGTAAAGACTTAAAGTAGAATTATTAACTGTTAGTAAGATAAACTTCATCGGTTTGACATTCAAATAACTTAACCGGTTCTGAAAGATTATGAATATTGAATAAATATTATGAAGACTCCAAATGCGTGCCTAATTCAGTGTTACTTTGTTCAATTCAAGGTTTATTAAAAACATATTAATAATTAGCCCTTCCGTTTTCCTTACAGCAGTTGGAAGAAATTGTTTATATGCTCTTTAATTAAAGGCAGATTTCATATGAAACTCATTCGTGCGAGGACAAATATAGTCTTAGTTCCTGATGCAAAACTTCCAAATATTGACGTCTAGTTGTCGTGATTTATTGGTTATCATTTAGGTCGCATTTGGCGAAGTAGACTACACACTAGAATTTCGGATGATCGATACAGGACAAAAATGACGTCTTAATGATGTCCAATTCATCAATTTGAATTCGACGTCACTCTGCTTGCTGAATACTGCTCTAGACGAAGAGAATTATTTACAGTTTTACGCAGTCTCGTTTTTTAGAAGCGAAATGAAAGACAAGATTTTCATTTTTTGGTGTATTACATTTTCTTATTTGTTATATCGGCGGTATTTGTCTTTTCTCCAGATTTAGATAGTCTTCAATGCAAGAGTGTTGGCACTTGATTAAACTCTCAATCCACTAAGCCAGCACAATGGAGTAACAATAAATAAGCAAACCATAAGAAAACGATAAAATAAAACACAGCAGATACTTAATTTTCTCATTTTATCACTTTCGTAATGCTCTTTAAGCCCATCTCTTTTTGTGGTCGAGGTGAATGATAACACATGGTAGATGTTGAATGGAATCCGGCATTCTCTAACATTTACTTTTTTAGTTTTTTTAGTATTCAGTTCACATTTCCTTGTAATGATCTTTGCACTTTCATACATGTGCGCCCTGAGGCGCTGTCCTTACTAGCTTAACATCCAAGGCCGGCCCTAGATATTGGATATAGCAAAAACTATTCCAAAGCGTTTGCAAGTTCATCAAAGGATGGACTGTGTTTGAGTACACATTTAATGTAATTTTGATTAATTTTTTAAAAATACTCAGTTTCGGATCTAAATTGAATTTTTGTGTCAAATTGCTTTTCTTTAGGGTTTGCACCTTCATCAGATTCCGATTGGAAACAACATGAAGATGTTCTGGAAAGGAATTTTAATTTTTTAATTTTGTATCCGAAATAGTTTGGGTGTTCTAATTTCTTTGTAAATTAATTAACTTGTATAAGTTTAAATAGATTACAGGTTTTACTAAATTTTTTTGTCTTAAAAATTAAAATATAAATTGTCATTCATATTAAATTTTGCTTATTTCAAATCCTTTTTAATATTTTTAAGAACTTTAATTTTTACTTTGCATCTGTATGCAGAATCGATAAGCAAATCGAATGAATAGGCTTGATAACAATATTTGCTATAAATTTGGCTTCACCTTGAATTATTCTTAACTGCATTTAAAGTTTTATAAAATTGAATATTTAATATTTTACCTCTGAATAATTTCAAAGGGTTTTTGTTGTGGGTTGTATAAACAAAAAAAAAGCTATATTTTAATAATAATTTTCTTTAGACTTTTTCCTGTTAGGAAATTTTGTGTGCTTAATAAAATTTTCCGATCAAGTCAATTTATACAAACTGTATATTATAAAATAAATTAAATATAAATTTTTGTTACGGTTGAAATTTTTATAAGGTTTTCTTTTGAGACAAAAGGCGCCCAATTTTTGTGTTTCTTTATAAGTTGTCGATATTTGAGTGAAATATATTTGTACGTTAAATGTTTGTTGTTTTTTATTGTGGTATAACCATCATTAAATCCACGCTCAAGGCCACCCTTTGAGTTCAGTCGGCTTAGGACAAAAGAATCCTAATTTTTTTAAATTTTTATTTGTAACGCAAGGCCACGTTACATAGTTCATCATGAAAAATAAGAAAATATAAATGAAAACCATCTAAAAGTATTACATTTTCTTTAATAAGAATTAATACAGAAAAAATTATTATTTATTATTAATTATTCGAAAAATTCCTGCTTGAGGAATACTAAAAAATCTGTAAAAAAAATACTGAAAAAATAAAATCATTCATTAGCTAAAAACGTGTATGTTGACTGAGCCGCATTATTATAAAACTAAATCTAAACTTTCCAATTTTTCATAGCTGACGGCTTATAGAATTACAACTAAAAATTTTAAACCACCTTATACATCCCTGTTTTTCACATACACAACAGAACACGACTGTTCCATTACATTTAAAGCACTTGTATGTTTTCAACCACTTTCTAATGAGCTTCGACTGAGAACCACTGACTTTCGGCATTGTTAAAGATATGCTCAAGACAACCGCACTGTTAGCTAACCTGAGTAATACTAAAGTTTTGGCCGTTTAAATTATTTCGAACAAGGGCAAGAATACATTTGGTTTTCCAAGAAATTAGATAATAAGCCCTGTCCTAAAATGCTTAAATGAAGGGAGTAAGAGAAGTTCTTAGACAAATACTTCGTTGTCATTATTCTAAAGATTAAGCAGCGGGAGTCTGTTTAAAATGTTAATGCGAAGGCTGAAGACACAAATTTGAACTTTTTTAAGTTGAATCTCGATTGTACAATAAAAAAAATCGAGAAATAGAAATTTCAAGTTATAGAAATGCAAAAAAAGATAAAGTAGAAATGTTCCATACATTTATTCCCACCGTAATTTAGAAAAAGAATACAGAAATTAATTAACTTCAAATATATTGTTTGTATACCAATACATACAATAAGAGACAAATACAAAACTAGAACACAAATCTATTTCTTAAAACAATCGGTAATTTTCGATTGCTTTTGATTAAAAAAATGAAAGTTAACAAAGTTCTCTAAAGTTACTCAGAACAGCGAAAATGAAAACTTTAAGAAAGAAAAGAAATAAGAGAAATATGTGGGGTATAAGACGTAGTATGATGAACAAGAAAACAAAGACGAGAATGGAATAATCACATAACAAGAATGGGAAACAATAGAATAGTCAAAGTAACTAGAGATAATAAACCTAACACAAGGAGACCACCAGGAAGACCACCAAAAAGATGGGGCTGATAGCTGGACATCTTCGTCTCAAGAAGAAGAAGATGAGGATAATTTGTCTTTGGTTTGTTTAAAAATTTCTTTTTGAAATCTGTTTTGCTAAAAAAAAAGAATATAACTATAGTTCTAAATTGGTTATATTTACTTTATTACTAACATAGTTAACTGTGAAGTAAAATAAAATCTGGATCACGTCATCTCAAAATTTAAAGCTTGATCTATTTGTTTATATAAGTTTTTCTTGTTTTTTGAATTGTAATAAAACGTACTGATTGATTCCTTATTACGTTATTTTCAATAGATAATAAGCTTGTCTCGGCTTGATTTTCCCCCAGATTTAAAGAAAATACTGGTGCTCCACTTTTTGGTATATTTGTTATTCCCTTTATTCATTATGTAGAATCGTATGACAATTTTTTTATTTATTTTTGTATTTGTATATCCCAATTTAAACTTAAAGTTGTCTGACACCTTCGACCCAAGTAAGGTAAGTCCTTCAAACCCGGATGATTACTAGGATGAATATTAACTTTATGTTGGTCAAATAAGTAACTTTCTAAGCTTGTTACATGGTCTGGAGATCTTTCACAGGAGTAGTACTCTCTAGAAATGAACATCAAGAAAGTCACTAGATTTGTGCTGATCGTGGCGGAACCATTTTTCATGCATTCAAGTTATGCTAAGCAGTCTCTATTTGTTTATACGTTTGTGAATATTTCTTAAGAAACTTCCAAAAATATAAATTTTAGATATCCAAAAATGTCGATTAACCATTGTTTAGTTTTTATACCAGTTTTGTTCTTAAACTAAACTAAAAACTGATATCGGAATTTTCCTGAAATAGACGTACTTTCGGTCGTAAGTAGATTCCCAATTTCGATAAAACTTAGAACATATTTCTTGTATCTAGAACATATACTTGCACAATTAGAAGTTATGTTTGGTAGAAGAAACTTAGGGCTATCCGCTTGTTGCGTAGTCAATGAATGAGAACAAGTGCGTATTGAGAAATGTTTCTCAGGCTACTACGTAAATACTAGAATAGAAGAACACAAATAGAGAAGTAAGTACACCGTGTTGGTTAAGACAAAATGTACAATTTTGGCAGAGCCATCTTGCGTTCTTGTCTATAGAAAATCTCTGTGTTATTGAAGTATTCTGCATTTTGTTGCAATAACATTTCAGTGTTGAAGTTTGAAGAGTAGAAATAGCATACACAAGGAAATGCATAAAACTAATAGTCTTGCAGTTTCTTGAGTATTCATTGTACATAAAGAACATTATTTGATTTAATTATTGTAATTCAAATATAAATATTTTTTATGAAATATATGGGTAATTCTATTCACCTAATGAGTCACACAAAATTGCGGTTTGAATTGTAGTTAGCTATGTACCAATTCAGAAAAAGTTTAGTTGACAATTGATCGTTCGTTCGTTTCGTAAAGGAAAACCAATCTCACTCGAGGTACAGCATGGAGATCAAAAAAAAAGAAAGAAAAGCAAATTATATTTGTCGATACCTACATTCATACATACTACATGTTCCCAGACGAAACATTTGAATGATTGATGATGTTAATATTCTTAAAATGAGTATTGTTTCGTGCATACGAACACAAATCATTTTTCAGTGACACCTACGTATTTTTAATTTAGATTTAACGGCTTGAACTTTTTTAAAATTCACGTCTGAATACTTTCAATACCATTAATGAACAGTATGTGACATATTTTTGTACTTTTACTGCACTTAAAGATATTATTTATATGAATATATCAATTTAACAAAATAATGAAAATTTTTTGAAGGTTCTGGTTTTAATTTTAGTCAGGTTCACCAAACAATATTCGTATATTTTTAATTACATTTTATAATTAGGAAGGTGTAAACGTATCCTTTTGCACTGACTACTACTACATTCAGAATAAGAATAAAAATATCAAAACCCAAAGAAATTCGTTGCAAAGTTACTGTAATCGAGCGAAAATTAATCAGGGTTTCTACTACGTCTACGGTTGCGAATGTCTTTTCTACCTGCGACAGAGAATTAAATATCTGTAAGCATTAATACGGCTTTTGCCTTTTATGTTAGGTCCCTTCTGTAATAATTCGAAATATATCTAATTTCCTCTTATTCTTTTCCCCAGACCAACCTATTAATGTTTACCTTTTATGAAAAAGTAAGATAAATAATATGATTATTACTACAACTCTGTAGATTTCCCAACTAATGGTTTTAATGAGAAAAGCAACATTTGGCTGGTTCTAAATTACTTAAAGAAGAGCACAGCTGAATCTCATAATTCCTTAGATTAAACTCTAGAGACCGAATTGACCAAGACTGGTAATACTATAAAGACACGAAACACATATTATTTCTTATTACTGTAATTCAAGCAGCTTATAAAGGACAAGCGTGAACTCACATGAAAATAAAAGTTTTATACAGAAGTCAATTACATTACCACAAAAAGATATGGATTCAACTTCCCCACCTTCTAGCAACTAATTTTGTCTTGAAGCATTGGTATGAATTTTTAAATGAATATTTGAGTATTCCTGAATTGAAACTCAAACAAGGAAGTATGATCGGGGAATGTGAAACTGCTATCAGAACGCCACGATAAACCTCCAGATTCCTAATAAATTTGTAAAACTAAATCAGACTACACGCTATTACAGTATGCAATATTTGCAAATATTTTCAGTTAAATTTCTTTGTGGATCACATTTTTCTAAACCTAATAAGGTTTGTTACTTTTGTTGTTTTTAGATGTAAAAAATTTCTTTAAGATCTGCGTTTTGTTTGAACTTTAAACTTTTAACAAAACGTTTCTTTATTTAGCAAGATCTTATAATAACTGAGTTGAATTTCCATAATATAATACAAAGAACATTATTTAAATTTTATTAAAGAACTTTTATGGCTCGTAACTGCAAATTTTTGTATATTACAGGATGTTTCGATGACATAACTCAGGGAAAAAGATTTCTCTATGTAAATTCTTATTTTTAAATTTAAATACGATATTTAGAAATTATTTCTTAGATAGACAACAAATATGTTTTGCTGAATAGGGAGCGATATACGAGGTGCGTTCATAAAGATACCATTGTAATAAACAATACGGAATGGAATTTATTAATGAAATCGGACTTCCAAACGTTATTTATTTATCGAAATGCATTCTTTAATGATACAGAGTCCTAGTATCTTAAAATAACCCAATATTGTATAACTACTAACATATTTTCCAACCACTCCAAGTACTTCAGATTAATACCTACCACGTATTTATATCAGCAAAACTTGTATTACGTATAACAGTAACAATGTTTGGCAGTCTCCATAGGTATGAGAAGACGGCATAACAATTACAAGAATCCTTATAATAGTAATAAGACATCTTTCTCAGTATAGAATTGAACATAAAGTGAAAGCTTTTCAAGATTGTAATTCGTCAACCTGTTCCCCGATGAGAAACCTCCTGATGATTAATTTGCATAATGCATAAAATAGCTTCGATCACAACAACTTTTTAGATTCTGTTATAGTAGCATTTAATATACCTGAAACAACTAAAGAATAGTTTTAAATAACCTGAAATTTAATTGAATTAACAGAATTTGTGTCATTCCCAAACCGATTTAGTTAAGTTTACGTTGTAATTTCTTGAAGCGAATGAATTGAACATTGAAAGATACTTATTACTTACATCATCTACAATTACAAGGGTATGCTACCAAGAGAATAAAATGCGCAAAAACAAAAAAAAAGATATCTATTATTATGAACATTAATAAACAAAATATTCAACAACAAAAACAAAACAAAATAATTTTTTAAAACTTTACGCTTTGCAAGAATTTACTAGATTGAAGGAGCTTCCGAGTTTTATAGTAGTAAATAGGGGTAGCTTACTACAAACTTTGCGCAGCATGAAGCATTGTAAATTTAATTTTGTTAAAATTTAAAAAAAGATTTCTTTTTCTAAGTAAACTTATTGACCTCAGAGAACACTTTCGAAACGAAATTAAAAAGAAAACTCGCTTCTGCTAGATAAGTTTAGAACATCGTACATATATTTTAAAATGAGGGTAGGGAGGTAAATTAAAGAAGCGTTTAATCAGAATTATTAAAAATATTTCCTTTAATTTATTAATTTAGAGAAGACTGGAAGAAAAAGTTTCTAGACGGAATATTTTTATAAAATTAATAAAAATAATTAAAAATATTTTAGTAAATTTTTTCAAATCAAGCTAATTTGAAGGGCTAAATAATTTTATAAACATTCCGTAAAAAACATAAAAATAGGTCTCTTAAGAGTAAAAACTACATAATACAAAAAGAAGATGTTGTTTGGAGTAACAAATGCTACCTATTACCAAATTATCATTCACATTTTGATTTGCAAAACGTCAAAGCTTAAAACTACTGAAGTAGTTGCTTTAAGTATTTTAGGAAACAGAATAACTAGTAGCGTAAATAGTAAAGGTTGTTTCTTTTCGAGCACAGAACTAACCTAGCCTAATTTCACACACTTGCATTAGACAACTGAATACTTAATTATTGTTAATTTAAAGCAAAGATCTGCAGATTACCTTTACCGCGGTGGCAATAGAAAAACGTCCAATTAAAAGACTTTTAAAAAGAGACGTAAAGACGTCAACACATAAACATTTTTGATCCTCTTGCATAGTTAACGATTTTTTTCGTCGTTTTAAGTGTGTTGCTTACATTCGTGATACCATTTCGTATTAAAAAAATGAAAATTGGGGGACGGATTGTATCAATTTATCTTATCAATTACAAAATTTTATCGGTGTGGAACATAAATCACCGTTACAACAAAACAAAAATTAATTATAAAAATTGTACGTTTTTGCTGTCATCTTATTATAATTTTTGAGAAAGTTGTGTTAATTATTATCTTGACAATTATTCAATTATCTACTAAATTACACTTTATTCTGTAACACCATGGTGCATTAAAATGCTAATAAATAACAGTTTAACGCTAGGTAAAACAAAGAAGAAAGGACAAGTCACACAGAGACCATGGAAAAACGTCTTGAAGCTCTAGAAGTATAAAGTGAACTATCTACCAGTATTGCCAACCTTCCGCGGTTCAATTTCCCTCAGAAATATACAAAATATCCCTTAAATTTCCCTTAATTTGAAAATTACTCTTTTTTATACAAAAATGGTTTTTATGTACTGAACTTTACTCTTAGCCCTGCACGGACCGAAATTTTTAGACCTGATCCGATTGGAGAAAAACGACGCGACCCGGAAAAAAACTTTGATCGGCCCGAACGCTCCAACAGGCTGAAGGCCCAAACGGTCCAATATCTATGCCGAAGCTCTAAACGAACCGACAGATCCGAGAAGCCCAAAGGGCCGAGAAGTTCAAAAGGCTCAATTGACCTGTATGGCCGAAAGGTCCTACAAGCTCCAACAGCTCGACAGACCTGACAAGACCGAACGGCCCAAACCCGAACTTTGACCCGGGTCGCATAAAGGCCCGACTAGGAAACGTGGCCTGTGCTGTGGATGAACTTAACATAGCGATCATGCCACCTGTAAATACTAACGAAGATCTCACAGATGAGAATCCAGATGATGAGAATAAATTATCTATCTATATAACAATTTACCACCGTCGCAGTTATTGATAGAGAAAGACATTGTGGGAAATTCTGAAATTATTGAAACCAAAACGCAAGATGAACGGGGTGAGAATGATGATGTGCCTTTAGCACAACTTTCTAAAAGGCAAAAGCTATTTCAACCAAATAAATCTGGAATTTATAATTGGACAAAAAATGAATTAGCACTGCCAGAAAGCAATGCACATTCTGAATCGAATACTGTTGGGAATAACAACACACCTTTAGTAAGAAACTGAAAAAATCCCTGTTATTGACTTATGCACTAACTTAATTTTGTAAACTGCAGAGCACAAGTGATGCTACTCTTAGGCAGTTATCCCCTCCATTATGACTTATGTTATGGAGGGGGTGCGTGGCATCACCTGTTCGTAAAACTACAAATAACAACAATATAAAAAAAACCAATATAATAGTATATTATTCAATGAGCACGTAATGTAGGCTATTATTCAAGAGGATGAATAGTGAATAATGTCCATTATATGCGAATCCAATATGACGTTTTATCTACGATTCTAACACTTCTGAGGAAGATCTGGAGGTGGATTCCCCTGAGGGAGGCGATGTCCAAATTTTTGAATATGTAAAAGTCAATGAAAGTAAACAATCTTCACAAAGAGAGTTTTAGACCTGAAATACAAGGATTCTCTGAAGACGATGTCCAGGTTTTTTTTCTAACAATAAATAGTTTGAGATTATAACAATTTCTTTTTTGTTTATATCTATAAATAGGCAACCAACAAAACACCGCCAGTGAATAAAATCCATACAATTCACTAGTGTTTTATGAGTATGGTTATATCCCTATGGTTACGCGTATAACGACTATATTAGTGAAGAGTCGTAGATAAATATACTTAATTAAAGGATAAATTTCTCAGGTTGGTAACACTGCTATCTATCCTTGAGTCATGCCATTGAATTTGCAAATTTTAAACATTGTACTGGCCTTTCTTTAATGTTTATACAGATTGATCGTAGACGTTATTAATATCAGCAAAACCATCAATACTGAAACTGAGATTGCGGCACAAACGTGATTCATTGCTGTTATTCTCTTGTTTCTTTATTTCTTACATTTTGTAATAAAGAGGCTCTCAAACAATTCTTTGACTTTTCAAAAGATAATGAAGGGAAAGTTTTGAAAAAATATTTTTTTTTTATGTACAACTGCCACCGAATGGGTGGTTAAGTTTTTTCTATTTGGGTTTCACCTTGTATTCGAATATGTATGTTTATTGTATAATTCACCAGCATTTTTGTATTTATTGCACATTTTGGTAGCGTAGAAGACCCCCGTTTTTGAAGATATGAGCTATTGCAAGCTATATTCGTTCTTACATCTGTGCAACTTTTACCATTCTATTTAAATACCTTAAAAATGCAAATTGCTTTGTGTAGCAGATACCCGAGACATAATTTAAAAATTTTTTGCTCCTCATTTATCATTTAGAAAATTTAAATTTTTACTATTTGGCACCAACCGAATTGAAATTATCTAGGTAGAGAATTTATACCCGCGTGACAGAGAATAGTGTCTTCTACACTTGTTACGGTAAAAAATGACGATGCTGGCGTCTGAGACACCAAGATTTTTAGTTTATTATTCGGCATAACAAATAACTTATATGTAACCAGATCTTCAGTCTTAATTATTTTTTTTAAGGTTAAAATACAAAATCACTAAACAAGCCACAAAGTTCGTAAGAATTCCCAACTTTGGTCAGTTGTATTGCATTTACATTAGTGAATCGATCGGCTTAATAGTTTTGACGCCTCAAGTCAAGTTTTATATTTAATCTGTCAATATACGATCTGTGATCTGTGATCTTAGCTGTTCTAGTTTTGCCTCAACAGATTTTCAGGGAAAGTTAATTTTTTTTTGTTTTGGCACTAGAGCGGTGGAACAAAGGTTTTACTATATCAGGAAAAACTTTTCCTACAATCCATCTTTCTTAGTAAATGCAGAAAGTCCCATTTCCTTAGCTGCAGTAGTACGTAGTGCGTAGTACGCATAAAATACATTTGATCTTTTTCCTATAAATGCCATGGGATTGAAGAATTGTGCAATTGTATAATCGCATTTTAAACACATCAGAGAAACTAGGAAATACGTGACTGAAATGTCATAATTACGCACAAATCATTCTAGGAATGTACCAAAATGTTTTTCTAGATTATTTTTTTATAATATTAAATTTTATTTATTTTTTAGCTTATTATCTGTAATGACAAAAATTGTGTTATTTTTTATTAAAAATCTCGAAGTTTTTTCTATATTAAATCTTCATTAGTCTTGTCATAGAATAAAGTATAATATTTACAAGAGTTCTACATACAACGCATTTCTACTAACAGTTGCGTGTTATTATTATAACAAAGAGTGATAATGTATTCATTCTATGAATATTAAGTTATTTACTTAGGTGACATAATATCTAGTAAACAACTTGATGTACAATTATACAATATACATTGTTCTTGGTTCTTGTTCAAACGCAAGAAATATGAAATATCGAGCAAGTATTGTGGCCTAAAGTCAAGAGTATTTGTATAAACATAAAAACTACTACTTGCTTCAATAAAGCTTATTCTGTTTATACAGAGACAGTAAAGATTGATACTATAACGAGAATGTTCACGGTTGAGAGTCTGGGAATTCTTCTCTTTTTACTGCTGTAGATATTAAGACTCGTTTACACGAGGAATATAAAACTGGGGTGCAACAGGTAGTTTATTACATGAAAGCTACTCTGGTAACGCCTATTGGGTAATGATGAGAGATTGTTTTAATATAATTTGTGTGGTTAGTGCATCGTTAATTAAAATCTAGAACTCAGTAAGTATTAAAATAACTGTACGCACCCCAATGTGCGCCCTAGTCGTACTCAGCCGAGAATGCGCGAGCCGCTAGTATAAATAAGGGAGCAGGACGTTTTGCAACCCTCTCTTGCACCTGTTCTCAACCAATATACAGATGTAGTGTTAAGAATTTGTAAAATTATAAAATCAATTAAAATTAATAAAATCAATGTAGTGTCTTATTACGTTATTTAGTAAGCACATTAAACAAAACACACGGAGCCAGTAGGCTCAAACAATAACCCATAAAAGATACGAACGTGTAAGGGTTATTATGATGCAGTGACTTCCCGTTTGGAAGATATTTCATCAATATAGCGTGTCAATATATTTAGTGAAAGCTTTTTTATGTTGATTAATAATCTCTAGCCACATTCAGATGAAGAATAACGCTCACCACGCATCTTGTTTTTATTGTTGGAAAAAGAGAAAAGTCATTTGATGCTAGATCAGGTGAATACGGATAATGCAACATCAATTTTACTTTTTCACTGGCTAAAAAGTCGCCAGTTTGTGAATCAGTGTGGGCACTTGCATTGCCATGGTGAAGAAAGATTTGGATTGTTTTTTCTAATTTCACCAGTGACTTCCGGCAATTAAATTGTTGTATACCAGTCAGCGTTTACAGTTCTTCGATCTTCTAAAGCTATGGTTTCCACATGTCCAGAAATGCGGAAGAAACCAGCAATCATTTGCTTTGCAACACTGCGTGAACGAACAACTTTTGTAGGTTTCGATTCACCTCAAAACGTCAAAACCGTGGATTGTTGTTTAGTTTCCGACGCGTATGAGTAGATCCAACTTTCGTCTCCAGCGACAATGTCGTAACCTAAATTTGAATGACCTCGGTTAAGTTTCTTTAGCATTTCTTTGCACCAATTCACACGATTCTTCTATTGAGCTTCACTCAAATTGCAAAGCTTCCGTACTTTTAAATAATCGTGTAAAATCGTGTGTATTTCTTTCATGTCAATGCCCAAGCTAACCCCTATTTTACGGTATGTCACATGCCGATCTCGCTCAATCATTTTACTCAGAGCATCAACGTTAGTGGCAACAACAGACGTGGATGGACGGCCTTTACGAAATTCATCACTGAGAAAAGAACGTCCACGCTGGAACTCAGCAAACTAATTATACACAGCTCTATTCGATAGAGATTTCTCACCAAAAGCAACATTGAGCTTTGTATGAAATGTATTATTATTATTAATCGCCACGAGGAACTGCCTGTCAGACACAAACTAGCTAAGTATAACTTATAAGTTTCAGAAACTGAGTAATTTACAACAGTACCTATAATCACCTAACAATAAAAGATGTTTTGTTTAAAACATGTTTCATTATGTAACCTACCTACCTACTGTTACGGTTGCTACTGAATTCAATCCCACCGCTGCGTTGCCACCAAATTGTTACGGTTTCTTCTGAATTCAGTTCCACCACTTCTAAATATAATATTACCCTTGGTCCCTCTAGTATCGCTGGTAGAATAGCAATAACATTTAAATAACCTGCGAGTTCTACTACAGTTAAAAATTAGACATAGGAAAAAATTTAACACAGTTTATTTATATCATTTATTTTAGCTATTTTCCTTGTATTTCTAATTAGCTAATTTATTAATAATATTTAGCCTCAAAAATTTGTCTAATGATGAAGTGCTGAGTTAAAATGTAATATTTGACCTGTTGCACTACCTATAAACTCGTATACAAGATATGTATAGTACGTCAACAACATACCCTAATTACTGCAATTTACTAATTCCGTTTCCAATAAAAAAGCCAGAAACACATAAAAAATAACGTTTGCTTTTAAAACTACCTAAAGGGTTGTTTGTTTGTATATCATTTGGTATGCTGTTTGTATTTTTAGACTGATATTTAAGTCAGTTTGTTTATTTATCTTAAACAAGTTAAACTTACGTACCTTTCAAAATGTAAACTTTTATATTTTAGCATTATTAATAATTAAACATTTACCTTATTTAAGAACGATTCTCCAGTTTTATTTAAAACATTTTTATTTCAAACATAATTGTACTAACAATGTTACTAAAGTGTCCAGTTTAAAAATGCTGAAGTGATTTCAGAATAATTAACGTTTAGCGAACAGTTCTTGTGTCTAATTTATTAATGTTTCTATATTGGTACAGTACCTACAAACAATTAAAGGCTTCAATAGCGACTACTAAATATTAAATATAATGGTTGACTAGTAAAGTTGAATTACAAGCATTATTAATTACAGACTGCAACGTACCCTTGCGTTACAAGATAATTAAGATTTAACTAAAACTCTTTTTGGTCTTGGCCGGCTAAACTCAAAGGGTGGCCTTGAGTGTGGGATAAGGAAGTTATATATACAATAAAACACCAAAAATAATTAAACATAATACAGATATTAAAAAACCAATCATGAAAAGGACGCCAGTGTTTCGTAAAAAAACATAAAAATCAACAAATATATAAATATAGTACAAAAACAAGGTAAATTCTAATTACAAATTGCCATAGACATAATAGAAAATCAAACAGAATTTTATAAGTTCAGACAATTCTTATAATTATTTATTAAACGGCATTTGTAATAAAATTCAAAGCATTTATAAAAATATTTAATCCCAAGAGCAAGAATAAACAAAGTTTAAGAAAGTTTTTAAAGTCACTTCAATTACAACATTCATCTAATCTCAAGCCGAATGCCATATAAAAAAATTTTAAAAGTAAAAATTTAAATTTCTACAATGCAAAGATATAAATAAACATTGGCTAAAAGTTAAACAAATTACGAGCAATAATTAAATCTACTTGAAAATTTGGAGATCTTAAAGTAGGTATTATTTGTCATGTTCTGCGAACAGAATTAAGATCAAATCTTCAATTGTTTTTTCGTACGGCCGCCATCTTTTTTTCTTTAAATGGATCACCCTGTATATGACCCCTAATCACTATTCTTTTGCTTTTTGCTAATGCGAAAGGGATACAAGAAGTACTTTCCGTACGCAAATCGAGCGTGAGAAATACTTTCCGCGCCCAAAAGTGAGCGTGAGATAGTATATTTTGTGAACAAGTACAGAAAGTGGCGCAACAGTAAATAAAAATTATACAATAACATGAATTAAGAGAATTTCCAGGTACGTTTAGGGTTAAAGTATATCCATTTTCAAGAGAAAGCGCATGTAAACAAATGCACGTGAACAAGCATTGGACAGGGCTTTACTTGATGCCTCCACTATCTTTTGGACCTGAATTTACTATAGACAGTTAGGTTAGAAGTTGTTAAACCTATGACAATCTTTTAAAATAAAATGCACTTAAGCTACACCAAAAGAAAGCACAAAGAATTAACAATAAATACATATTAACTTTAAATAACGACGTGGCTGTAACAACAAATTCACGCATATTTTTGCTAGTTTGTATTTAATCCTAGATAAGATTGGAATCTTTAGAAATGTAATGCTGAGAAATTGGAAATTATCGTAAACAAGTTAAAAATGCAGACATTATTATAATCGAACTGACTCATTTTTATAAAATTACGTAACCGGCATTTACAATTGCTTTAAACGCTGGAGTCACATTTACATAAACGAAATATTTAAAAGCCTAAGCCTTACACCCGGTTTTTTTCAGTATTTGAAATGAGATTTGCACACGTAATGACAGGCAAGAGATGCCTTCTCTGTGACGAAATCAACTGATTTTGAAGTCCGGGAAAATTTAATTTGAATTCTCCATTACTGAAACCTCTAATTTTTGGTACAGCAAATAAAAAACTGAAATACTTACAACTGACCCAATGACAGATCAACAAAAGGTTTGAAATGATGTTAATTAAGTCCAGTTCTGATTCTAACAATTCTGAAACGTTTTACAGTTAAAAGAAAAAAGACTTGTCCAAACATACCAAAAGTTGCTCATAAAATTGAGCGTGACGGCGAGGACGAAGCCCGAGTCATAAGCCGTCTCTCACACCGGAGCAATAGGCGTCTAGCAACTAGCAGCTAGCAATAGGCAACAGGCAACATCAATTTTGACTCTTCTCGTACCGAAGCAACAACCGACAGTGTGTGTAGCAACCTTTTGCAAGCATGTCATCATCTGACGAAGATGAGGTTATGATGTTGTGGTGGCAGTTGAAAAGAATAAGCAAAATGCGCAAATTCTGGGTACATCCGTCATTAACAGAACTCGAACTCGTACATCATGGCGTAAATATATGTGCCAAAGAACTCAAAGCACATTCTAAACAGTTCAAGTACTGTTATCGAATGAGTCCAAACACTTTTGAGACTCTCCTAAATGTAATTAATTTAAACGTAGTTCTACACTGCGCGCACCATATTAAAAATATAAATGTAATTATATTTCTCCAATTTAGCGATAAATATCACTTTTCAACATGCCTGCGTATCGTCAACAACACGAGTTGCTACAAGTCAGCACCTCTAGTTTTCTTTAAAATACGGCCGTGCAAAAAATATTGTATGTAACTTGAGTGTAAAGTGTCTTTTTTAAAAAGCTTCGCTTTACACCCTTGTTATACAGTTTGTCTTAGGCTACTAGGTACATTGCCGGTATTGTTGTATATGGTATCCAAGGTTATGAAATAATCGTTAATAAAGCTCGTACTGTAATAAAAACCATAGAAACCAACTAAGAAAATCCGTATTAAAAGCATTTTGATATTCTGAGATTGTTTAATAACAAAAACAAAAAAAATGGGCATTTACAATAAAAAAAAAACACTTTTCAAAAATTCTAAATTATTCATCTCTTTCAAAAATACAAAAGTTCTACAATTTAATTTTACATTTACAATACACGTTCAAATAAGCCGCCTTCCTGAGCCAAACAATAACCTAGACGATCGTAAAATCCTTGCCTAACATTTCTTAATATTAAAGGAGTCACAGAGTTAATAGCTTGGATAATCTTTTCTCTGAGCTCGTCCAAGCTATGCGCTCTCCTTTCTTCTTGGCGATAAATAACATTTTTAATATGTCCCCATAAAAAAGGTCATTCACTGATAAATCAGGCGACCTTGGCGGCCACCTGATCCTTCCTCTACGACTTATTAGGCGGTTTTGAAAAGTATTATTTAAAAATTCCTGTACTTGCGCAGTTTCATGAGCGGGACATCCATCTTGCTGGAACCATATACTTTCCAATCGAATGCCTCTTTGATGAAGCATTGGAATTACTTCAGTCTCCAGAAGATTTAAATATCTAATTCCATTTAGATTTTAATTTATAAAGAATGCCCAATAATTGTATCTCCTATAGTCCCTGTCCAAACATTTAACTTTAGAGGATACCGGGTACGATAATCGTAAAGTTCATGAGTGTTTTGGCGGAACCAGTAACGAACTACAGAAGGGTTGTGACGGCTCTCGATTTGCCATTTCCATAACCGTTTCGCAAAATTCCATTCTTCTTATTTGATCTTCAGAAAATAACTGTTGAGTTTTCTCAATTTTGAAACATTTATAATTATTTTCTTTCAAAATTTTGCGAACAGTATCTTTGCTAATGTCTAAAACCTCACCAACTTGCCTCAGAGATAGAAAATTATTTTCTTCAATTGCAGCACAAACAGCTACTTGTTGATTTTCCTCCTCTTGAATTTTTTCAGGAAAAGTTCTATTTTTATGAAAATTTGGTGAAATGCATCCAAACTTTTCAAAATTTGAAATTATTCTGCTAATGGTTGTAACCGATGGTGGAGGTTGGTTTTCAAATGCATTAACTAATAAATTGATTATGTCACGATAAGAATTTCTCAAGTAATTCCATTTTACAACTTGTACCTTTTCTGGAATCAAATAAACATCCATGTTTTTGAAAAACTCAATTAAAAAAATTAATAACAACGACAATAACAAGTAACCAAATCAAACAGTCAAAATGTTTAAATTGACATATCCTCATGATATTATTCTTTTTTTAATTTGGTCAAGGGTATCTACTAGTTTTGTGATTATTATTAAAACAATAGCAAGTATCCGTTACCTACACTACGAAAGTACGTAAAAGCCTCAGACAGGCTGTATTTTGTTTATTTTTAGTAATTTTATTGTTAACGATTGTTTCATAACCTTGGATACATATACAACAATAGCGACTATGTTCCTAGTAGCCTAAGACAAACTGTATAAATAACTATTACTAGCTACTACAAAATTATCGCAAAACTGTTCTGATTAATAATAAATCTTCGCATGGCACTGTCAAGATAAGCATGAATTGCTTAAATTGGTAACTATTATTTATTATTATTACTTTAGAACAGCGCTTCTTAAACGGTAACAGTTCGATGCAGCTACCCCTAATATTAAACTTGTACAGAAAGAATTTAACCTTACCAATGGATGTATATCTATTCAGAGAATCAAAAGACACATACGGAAGGCCTCTTCAACGCCAAACACTTGGAAAATTTTTAAAAAAACTTCGAAAATCGACAATCTTGACAGTTCACTAGCAAAACGTCAGCCATGACACTATAATATCGCGGCTACGTTTGTGCTGCTCTCCGACAGCGTACCAACCGACAGTACCACAACCCAATTTCTCTAAATCACCTGGAGAACATTGACCCCGCGCAAGCATGGGTGAATTAATTAAAAATGAACTTTTAACTACTACTAACCTAGCAACATCCTCGCTATGCCCTCGCGCAAGATTGGGGTGAAATTTATTAAAAAGATTAACGTTTAACTCCTTCTAACCTAACCACATCCTCGCTTGGGGTGAAATTCATTAAAAGAATTAATGTTTAACTCCTTCTAACCTAACCACACCCTCGCTACGCCCCCGCGCAAGATTTGGGTAGAATTCATTTAAAAAAATTAACGAAGATTGCAGCCACCACACACAACCACCACTTTGCGAGTAAAAGTAAGCCCCCCCCCCCATAACATCCATATGCGGTTCATGCTGCAGTTATGGGGTTGGTAGTCTGCGCAGCAGATGAATTAGTTTCCAACTTCATTGTTTATATCGTGCAGCATAACCTAAGGATATGCTTAAAAATCGTGTTTGTTTTTCGTCGGTTTCACCAAAATTGGATTAATTTTCTTTACCTCCGGCTACCTAATTGTGTTCTGTGAGTAATTCATTACCTGCTGATACCAAAAACTTGCTCTCAAAACGTCGTTTTCCTAGGAGTAGCTATATCGAACAATTACTAACACTTGAATTTCAATTATATGTTATTTCACAAACGCATATATTTAATACCTGGGGTCGCGAGAAATCTCGTGATGAAAAATGGGGTCATGAATGAAAAAAGTTAAGAAAGCGCTGTTTTAGAATAAAGATTAACCTACAATAAATTTCATTATTAAATGATGACGATGAAACGAACTGGAAACTTTGCAAAAATTTTTGACTTGAAGAAGTTATCTGATCACTGATTACTTTTGTAGACTAATACTTCGCGTCAATTTTATTATATCTAAACAAATTTCATAATTTTATAGCAAGTTTCATATAGGATGCCCATTTTACAAGTCCTCTTCTGAATGTTTGGGAATACGCAACACGTCTCACAATCCAGAGCCAGCTTTTGTTTATAAATTTCAACCCTTGTTAATTGAACCATAGTTTGCTGTGAATTTAAAAACTCACATAAGTCCACTGTTTGACATTTGTTGGTTATATTTCCTGTTAATCTTTGTTCAAACCTGTTCATTTTGTTTACTTCCTTTTTGTTAAATAAGTTTTATTCTTGTTTATTATTGCATTCTTAAGGTTTTATAATATTTATAATTATTCTTACTGTGTTTTCTAAAAAAAAAACTAAATCTTATTTCTAATCAACATAAATTTTGGAATTTTGACATTGACATATATTACAGAAAACAAACTGCATATACAAACATGATCCATTTTATTTTTAAAATCTGTAATTACACAAAAACACCCCTGAATTGTAAGATGTGTTGTCTATTTCCAAACATTCATGGGAGGTAAAATGGGCATTTTGTATAATTACACTCTCTTAATAAAAATATTCCCATCAGGCGCAGCTTAAAGCATTAAATATGTTCAGTCCGTCAAAACTCATTCCGAGATTTATTTACAATTTTGTAGTCGTTGATAGTTGGCACTACAATTAAATACTAGGTGTATGTTGGTTGCTCTGACATTTAGAGTCACAGGTGTCTTGTTTTTCTTTTTTTTGTAGGTTAGAAAAGTTAAGATAATATTAACTCGATTAAATACCTTTTTTAACGTAAAACACTTTTAAGACTAATACCGTAGTACTACATAAGTAAGTAAAGTGGATTAATTGATTAACAACACTGATGTAATGAAAACAGATTTAGCTATAATTGCCATTACCTCTCTTTCACAGGATGTGGTTTTATCTGATTTGTTTGAGATTAGAAATTTGAAACTGAATTTTCTTGCAGACGATATCTGTTGCAATCGTAAATATGGAAGAAATTAAAACTGAACCAAAATGCCTTTCACAAGTGGAACGTGACTGTTTGGAATCCCAAGATAGGAGATTGGTTACAGAATATAAAGCAAAAATGTTGGAAGTGGATGCATCAAAACATTGGGACTTATTCTACAAACGAAATGAAACAAGATTTTTTAGAGATCGGCATTGGACAACTAGAGAATTTTCAGATTTATTAAATAATTACCAATCAGATAATAGCATAAAACGTGTTATGTTAGAAGTTGGTTGTGGAGTAGGAAATATGATTTTTCCTTTAATTGAAGAAGGTCAAAGTTTCTTTATATATGCTTGTGATTTTTCACCAAGAGCAGTGGAATTTGTTAAACAGAATAAGTTGTATAATGAAGAATACATTAAAGCATTTCAAACAGATATCACCACCAATGGAATACATTCCATAATTGAAACAAATAGTGTTGATATTATTACACTGGTATTTGTATTATCTGCTATTCATCCAGACAAGTTTATAATGGTTTTAGAGAATCTATTTCACCTTTTGAAACCAGGTGGAATTATACTTTTTCGAGATTATGGATTGTATGATATGGCTCAAATTAGATTTAAACCAGGACATAAAATTGCTGAGAACTTCTATATGCGTCAAGATGGCACACGGTATGTATATCCTTATTTTAGAATTTAAGAAAGTGGTGACACTGTTTTTGATCATTTTGGCTGCTGTCATTGGTAATCAAGGCAGAATTCTGTTGCTGGTATTTAGTAGTCACAATGTGCTTTCTTAGATTCTGAAACCAAATTACAATAATATTGCTTAAATTACAAATTAACATCATTTTTTTATCTTGCAGAAGTTACTATTTCTCTCTGGAATTCTTAAATGAATTATTTCTGAAAGCTGGTTTTAAGACTGTTGCTAGTTCATATATTCATCGTCGGACTGTAAACAAAAAGGAAAACATTGACGTGCCCAGAATATTTGTTCAAGGAAAATTCCAAAAACCTGGAACTTAAAAAGTATAATCGAGGAAGTTGAACCATGTAAGTAGAAATGCTTTTTTACTTTAAATATATTTCTTTTTTTTATAAACCTGATGATAAGCAGGTCGCAATGAACAGAAGTAGTGATAATAATTATTATTAGCTCTATCTGAAATATTGCTAACATTTTGTAAGATTTAATCCGTAATGGAAAAGGTTTTAAAAGAAAGTGTTTTTATAGGGTATTCAAGAAAAGAGAAAGGACTACAATAATTGCTGAACCACTAATCGTAAGTAGGTATATTGGGATACATGTTTTCCTGTCTTGTAAGTTTGTTATACATACAATCATCTTTAATGCTTATGGGAAAACTAAGAAACAAGAAAGTAAAATGAAAGAAAATAGAAACAAATTGGAGCTGATACAACCATTTGAAGCTGTGAACTTCATTTAGTCTAATTTTAGGTAGTTATATAAATTTGGCTTTTTTATATTTATAATAAAGAGTTTTTGAATCTTGTTTAATAATTTAATTCTTACATAGATAAAGATATAATATCTATTTCACGTAAAGAGATGCATGCATCACAGATTCATTTTGAATCAACGACAACATGCACCTATTTGAAATGTATGTTAAAAAAGAGATTTATATTGAACTGTTAGCATTCCATTTAAGTAGAGGGTTTATGACAAGGATAACACTAGAAGCAGTAGACGTGATTGCACGTAAATTTGAGCTATGTTTTGAAAATGTCCAACGTAACTGAATTTTCAAATTGACATTTGTTTACGTTTAAATAACAAACAGTTCTTTGAAGAATTATAATTAAACAATTTTCCGTTTATTAGTTTTAAAGTAAGTTAAGTAGTAAGATTAATAAAAGTTAATTCTAAAATGAATGTATGTGTACTTTTTAAAAATTGTTTTCAGTTATTGTTTTGTCTGTCAATCTACTGCTGCTAAAACAAGATGTGTAGAAAGTTTTCAGTTGGGCCAGTTATTGATTTGGAGCATCTGGATCCCACGAGTGACGCATGTATTTCTTTATGTGAAATAGATATTACCTCCATTCTCTGTTGGGTCATCACTGTTTTTTTCTATCCTGATCATTCTTTTGCTCTCAGTTCTTTAGTTCTTCATATTCTTGTATGTTGTATCTCTGGGAAATAGGAAGATATTGTTTATATCATATGCTACTACATAAAAATGCCTATTAAAGTCACCTACCAGATCAAATTGATTTAAGTATGGTACAAATACATTTAATGGGTTCTGCCCTGAATGTTTGGGTCTTATAATTGAGAGCTGGCGTTTGTTTAAAAGTTCAACACTTTAATTAAACCATAGTTTGCTGTGAATTTAAAACCTGACAAGTCAACCTATTGACATTTATTGGTTGTATTTCTTATTTAACTTTTGTACAAACCTATTCATTTTGTTTACTTCCTTTTTGTTTATTATTAATTTTTTAAGGTTTTACAATAATTTCTATTTATTATTATTGTGTTTTCTAAAAAAATCAAATCTTATTTCTTAACCAGCATAAATTGAGGAATTTTGATATTGACTTGTATTACAAAAAACAAATTATACAAACATGAACCTTTTTATTTTTAAAATCTGTAATTACACAAAAATATCTGAATTGTAAGACGTGTTGCCTACTCCCAAACATTCAAGGGAGGATCTTTAAAGCTGTGCTTTAAAGTAAACACTGTACAAATACATATACAGTGTGTCCAAGATAAGGATGCATAGCATGGGGATCTTGGAAACGGTAAGAGATACAGCATCGGTTAAATGGGATGAAAGTTGGCTATTCATAGGACCTTTTTGTTGGCGTTTGCAAAATCTAGATATCTTTAATAGTTTCAGAGATATTTAAAAAAAAGTAGATTTCTCTATTTTCGTTATTTTTTCTTTCCTTTATTTGAAGAGGTATTGGAAAACTAAAACCACTTTTCCGTTGCCACTTTTTGTTCTCTATTAAAATACGCTAACAAAATTCCTATACAACGTTTCGGTTTCGAGTAACCATCATCAACCTTATTTTTTTAAATAGGCGGAAAAACAATTGAAAATTGTTTTGAATAGCTCTTGTTGTCACGATTCTTATGATGTAAACATGATAGGGTTATTTTGGTTGTGATTTTTTTGTGTTGAAAGCTGTTGTGACCAACTGTAATAATTGCTGTTCATCTTTAAAATTTTGGTTGAGCACATGATTCTTGACATAACCCCAGAGGAAAGAAATCTAACGGTGTTAGATCAGGTGATTGTGCAGGCCAGGCTACTGCAGAATGCATTAAGTTATAGCATAAGAAATCAAAATAACTCTTATCATGTAAACGCAGAAATCAGCGTGCACCGCGGAGTACAAATGGCCGTCATTTCTAAATGGTTTAAGTATAAAAATAAAATAATATGTGTTTTCGGCTACTCATACTAGAGGCAAATAACAGTAAAAATATTAATTTTTTTTTAAATGATCGAGCAACCTGGTTTGGACCACTTGGAATGGATTGACCCCAAAGCCTTTTCATCGTTAGATATTTTACTAAAATTTCCATTTTTTCGACTCCCTTCATGGTTTTGTTTTTTATTTTAAAGTCTGATCAGAATATTTTGCATTGTAGTTGACAGAAAAGGTAATCACCTCTGTAATATTCCTTTTCAAATTGTAAATAAGTAAGTTTTAAGCTTTTATCTTAATGTTATAAAAAAGCCAATACATAGAACCTTCTGACATATATCAGAAAAGATTTCAGAAGAACTTTTACGTTGTTATAATAAACATCAATTTCAATTCATTGTCAAAAACGTTTTTGCACTTACTTATTTCTACAAGTATACAGAAGAATGATCAACACATACATTACATTACAGACAAACGTCCACGTCCTTCAATGGCACTCAATTTAGTCCAAGTCTACTATATACGACTATGAACGGTTGCAACATGAATGTTAACTGTTTAATTATGCTACTGTTCGATTTTGGATTTCTCCGTCATTGTCGTTCAATATTCTACTAAATACTTTTAAAAAAATTGAATAGTCAATTTTGTGTGTTTAATAGTTGTTTCGTGTAGGATGTAATGGTATATTGCTCTTTGTTAAGATTATTTTATTGTTTATACTCACAGTTTCAAACAACATTTAGGAATTGTTCTTACTTTGAATATTTCTGTTTTCATGTACTTTATTATTTTAAATTATTTTGTACCAAATTATCCTAATGGTCGCACATGACACATTAAATTTTGATGTAACATACTCGCCAAAGTTCCAATTCTGCATTATGGCACACCTTACTACTCCCTGTACTCTTGGTTGCGATAAATTTTGAAATGTCTGTGCTTCTGGTAGTATACCAAACGTTTGTGGGTACATTTTAAAAAACCTTTGAAAAAGATTGCTAGAATTTTAAATAAAATAGACCAAAAAAAGTAACATTCAAAACCAACACCAATACCTTGAGAACCTTATTCACTGTTTAAAACACAACACACGGCATCATGAAATCAGGACTTTAAACTACTCATTTTGCAACTCTCTGTACATTAGCCAAATACTTCGAAAGTTTGATGTTAGGTACAAAGAACACGTACGATGTTGCAGGCACAAACACCCAGACAAATCTAATTATGCAAAATACCGCATAGAAAATAATCACCCTATGACCACAAATAACAACATTAAATTTTTACACTTTTGCAAAAATAAACAAAAATTAGATGTTTTGGAAGCGTTTGAAATTTACAAACACAATATACCTTTAATAAATGAGCAGATTGGTTGAAGTGTTGGATGAAGACTCAGTATCATAATTTTCGTAATAGCATCACTATCCTAAAAATAATTCCATAGGTATAACCAAAGTCACGTAAGAAAATACTTGCGACAAATCTAAAAGCCTATGTTTGTACATAACCGTTTACCTATGTCGACGTTTATACTGTTTGAAGTTTGAAATATAGCCCATGTTAAAAATATCAGCTTTCGTGATGGTTACTGTTGAAAAGTATTACTTTCATTTCTTTGTTGTAGGTTAGTCGATTTTTATTTTGTGACTTGATTGAAATCTTATATATCTTTGCTTTAAACAATCACTCCGAGAAAACTGATGCTTTCAACATGAACGGTATCCCTAATTTCAAATTTACGCGGGTTACTGGCATTGCACGAAAGCTTTTTCTTACGTTGCTTCGGTTATAGGTAACTAACGTAAAAATTAAAATAAAAAAGATGCCAATTGCCAAAGTCAATCTTCATAAATCAAGAAGTTTGTCATGTCAAAATAGTAGATAATTGAAACGGTTGTAAATGAAGTTTTTTTTAAATATTTGCTTAATTTACGCGGTTTTTTAAAATTTTTGCAATGGATAAAAGTGACTCTGGGTTTTCGATAAACCAAGGTAAAAGCAATTTCATTTTTACTATTCTGAACTGTCAAATACCCAAAACGAGGTATGTTAAAAAACTAGACAGAATTTTGTGTTTACAGAAAATGAACAAGAAGACGACAATGATCTTTTCAAATCATTTTGCAAGCAGTCAGTTTCACAATTAAGTGCTGACATGGATGAGCAAATGGAAACAGAGATGAGTGTTTTAGACCTAGAAACGGGATGGAAAATTAGTTCTTTAAGCGAACGTAATAAAGATCCAGTGGAAACCATAATTAATATGGATTCTATACTAGACGATTCATATCCAGTAGTACATACAAGCAGGAGCGAATTTTATGTCAATGCAACATATAATAATCTAGTAGTAAACAGTAATTTGCCACAAACGAGTATTGGATATAAACCTCTTGCAAATATTAGGCAAGAAACGCAGAGTAAAAACCTACCAAAAAGATATCCTAAAATAACGATGATAGAAGGTACTGTTAATACAAGCAGCGAGGGTTACTACACCAGGTCTTGTTTACCAACACAGATAGAAAGAGTAAATTACTTAAGTGATATGTCCTCGGGAGCAGATTCCAGTGCAGCTGCAATGCGATGTATCAAAATACATACAGACAAATTAAAAGATGATAGCGAGAAACCTAAACCCACAACTTCAACTTATGTTTCATCACAATCACTTAAAACTCCGACTCCACCTTCTCTCAAAAAACAATTGTCTTCTTCATCACACTCACCTCAAACTGAAACATCACTTTCTCTTAAAAGAAGAATTCTTTATGCGTCTTCTGTTTCTCCTAAAAGGCCTCTTCCGTTTGTTTTCTTTTATTCAGACCAAGCTCAGGCTCCACCTTCCCCTAAAAGAGAATTGGCTCATGAATCACAATTATCCGAGTTTCATATTCAAGCTCGTGGACAAGAAGGCTACAGAGATGTTAACGTAAGAACTTCGAGGAAAAGACCAACACATAGACAAAAAGCAAGAAACAGTGTTCCATCAGAAGATATATTAACGGAAGAGAATCCGGTAAATCCTTTCAACTACGCAATAGTTTATTTCACTGAGGATGGTACTGTTCCTGCTTCGATTCAGTACTTGCTATCCAGTTTAAAACGCAATGGTGTGAAAGCAAAAAGTATTTCTGGTGAGGTAGGTTAAGTTAATTAATCATTGTATTTATGTTAAGTAGTTGGTCTATACTGTACACATACATTAAAAAAATTCATGCAACAAACAAATCCTTAATGTTTTTGCTCTGAATAGAATGTTCTTAACTAAGTATGCATAATCATTACTAAACAGTTCTAAATTATACCACAGTCTTTCTCATAGAAGAAATACCAAAATCTGGTATTCGTTTTATTACATATGCCAATGGCAACGCTAGTACGAGAAGCACGTAAACAAAAGGTTCCATTATCCATTATGCTAGAACCAGAAAGTAGTGAAAGTCCACCTAAACGACCTAGTCGGTTTCATTGGATAACTACGTGTTTTGCAAAATATAGGGAAGAGCTGGTGGAGGAGGAGGAGGAGTAAGTAGAAAAGAAGCTTTGTATTCGTAATTAGCTTAAAATTACTTGAACGTAAAAATAAAATTTATAGAGAAGTAAAACCTAGTGCAACGAGTGCAGAAAAGATAATATTTATACATCAGAAACTAAACAGTGCTAAATTTGGTAGAGAAATGGATGAATATGGTATAGAAAAAATGACAAAACGCGGCATAATTAAAACGGCTTATCCTCTTCACGACGCTGACATCCAGAAATCGAGGTCTGGTTCTCTTTCTGATAGACAAGTGAGTATTCAAAGATTTTGTAGGTTTGCGATTCCAGGAGCATACAAAATGTTTTGTGGAAAAAAAAGATACTACAAGATGACGCTTTTAAAGCATATATGGGTTCAAAACGAGAATCGAGTTGTTTAGCAAATTTTTTTCGGTAATCTGAAAGTACAGTGTGCGCCAAAAAGTTTACACTATATGGAAAAAACTTTTATTGAATGACTTATAGAAAATTTGTTTCCGGCATCAAGTTTTGCTTGCTCCAGAACCAAAAATGACCTAATCAAAAGTAATCATGTGGTCTCCATTACCTGTCAAATTTGACATTTTTAGAAAGAATTTTCAAAAAATGGACTTATTTGACCGAATTTCAAGAAAATCGTGAGAAAAAAATGTCTCCTTTGCAATTTTTTACCCGTATGCAAATTTTCAAAAGCCTACCACGATTTTTATATTTTGCCCTTTATTTCGCTTTTCCTTATTTGTTAATCAATACAAGTCGATTCAATCTAATTCAAACCATTTATTGATTAGACACATATTGCATAATACTCATTTTATGGTCTAAATAATTATTTTTATGCAAGAAACCCTCATGGGGTTGCGAATTTATAAATTACTTATTGAAATCTGCATCAATTTTCTTGGGGTTTACAGCAAAATAATCTGTAAGAATTGAACCCTATTTTGTGTGAAACACATATTTAATATTTTAGGTACATGTGTCGTAAATTCTATTTAAATATTTGCAAAATGAACCACTTAAAATTATTTTTTTGAATTCTAACACTACTAAAGCAAAGAAAGACTTTAATTCATAAGTATTATGCGAAAGCACAAGTTTATATGATAAGAATTAACTATTCAGCTCCATTAAGTACGACCCATGTTTTAGCGGCCGAATTTGCGTTGTACAAGCAAGTCTTAAATAAATTTAAAAGGTTTGGGATGACGTCACGACGCCCACGTGTTACTATGCTCGCATTCTCTCACACTTATGAGACAGTTTGTTATCATCGGCTGTAGTGACGTCAAAGTGCTGTAAGAATAATTAGGAATAATTGCACATTTTTAAACACTTTTTGTTGTATTAATTCAATAAGCTTCAAGTTTTACAGAACGCTCTTGATATAAAATGCTTTCTAAGAACTTGTAAAAATTGCATAATATATTAAATATCACTAAACATCCGTATTAATAAGTTAGAAATCTTTTAAACAAATCTGACAAGGTACGGCGCGGCGTGCAGTATGACGGAATTTAAAAATCCAATTACATTGCTTAAAATAACTCGGTTAGAAAGTGTAGTCTTGCAAAGAGATTTGCATTTTACATGTGTAATAATTTATTATAAAAAGAAATCTTTTATCTTTCAACCTCAGAAAAGATTAAAAGTGACTTTTGAAAGAGAATTTACCCCTGCTTCGTAATATCAGATAATGCAGACAAAAAGAAAAATGTATTTTCAAAGGTTCTGAGAATACGTAATGAAAACAAACCACCCCTCCAGCCTGCTACCATAATGAGGGGGGGCAAAAATACACTAGTGAATTTAGCTTGTCAGATTTTTTCAATAAGTATTCGTTTTTGGCAAAAGTAACCTCCGAGAATAATCAATCTACATAAGTAAATCGACCGTATCACCTAACTCATCATTAACAAAATTATCGATGTCTGTAACAATTTTACCAACTTTTTTAGAAAAACAGCATCATGTAATTTCAGCCACTACTGCTTAACCGTTTTAACAACTTTTGCAAATCTGTCTTAGTATCAACACTAGTTTGACAACATTTTATCGATATATAAAAGTTATAGGTCAGATGCCAAGTTGAAACAATCTACAAAATTCAAAAATAAGTCTGTCTAGCATTCTTTTTTTATGGGTTTTTAGGATGTTATTATGAAACCTTGAAGTTTTCTTTCTTTAACGAAATCAACGTCGCCCCCTTCAGAGAGAGAGGAGGGGGGGACGAAAATCAGTTTTTCGTCAATGTCTTGGCAGAAATAACCACATAGAAAATTAAAGTTAATTAAACTCTTTACAAAAGAAAATTTATACATATTTTTGTACTTTTTTCAGAAATGGCCGCGCAAGGTTGAGCTAAGTTGCGCAATTTTCAAATTTTTCCAGTAGTCCAACTTTGCTTGTTAACTAATTAGAGAAAAGCTGAGTTTTAGCATATATTTAAATCACATTAAAAATAATATTCCTTAAAAAGTCCTCAAGTTTTTTTTTAAATTGCGGGTTTTTTATAATCAAGGCACGAATTCTATGCAAATGCATATTTGTAACTATAGATATGTCAAGAAATTGCTTTTGTTTCTATCCGTATCTAATAAAATACAATTAAATGACATCAAAATAAATTTGCATATTTTGCATATTTTGAGTCAATTGTGCATATATATATATATATATATATCATATCGATGCATAATTCTTTCAATCTTCTAATAAAATATATGAAACATTAGTAAAAAAATTAAATTTATGCATTGTATGCAGGTGTATCTAAAACTCCCAAAACGAGAAAAAAAAATAAAATCTAAGAACCCTTCAAAACCTCAAACAAGTTTGTTTTTTTTCCAATGTTCTAAGAACTATTGGCTCTATAACTGCATGTTAAGACTTTGTTGGCTATGCCTCCAAGCAGTTGCAGTGTAAAGGGGACACACACACACACACACACACACACACACACACACGCACACGCACCCACGCACGCACGCACGCACGCGCGCGCGCGCACACACACACACACACACACACACACACACACAACAAGTTTGTCTCAAATTGAAGTTTTCAGATATTTATATTCGTGTGTAATTTCTCGGAAATTGATCTCATACGATAAGGAAGTTATGAGCAATAATTGAGATGTGTGTGACGTCAATGTGCAGACCGGCCGCAATAGACGCTTGATTTTTGCATAAATTGCATTCACTTTTGCTGGTGTTTTTACCTTTTGTTTTTACAAGCGGTTCTTAGATTACGTTTTAAACTTAATTTAAAAGTGCCTGCAGTGTGTGCAGTTGCAGAAATAGTTCAAAGAATAAAAACTATTGATTAAGGGGGATATTACTTCATAAATTTCCAAACAGGAATCATTCCCCAAAACGATTTGCTATGTGGCTAGGATGCTACAAATGTCCATGAATTTATCCACACAGTGAATTTTTTATATAGGTACTACGTAGTGCCAAGTTTTGTTTAAAACATTTTCAGCAGTTAACAATGTTTCTTCAAAGGGATTATTGTTTTTAAACCGAGATTATATGTCTAGCCTACTGCAGTAGGTCTTTACTTGCGAGTAAGATTATTTTTGAAAATTCTGGGCACTCGGTAATACAATGAAAATCCTCATTCTTAACTTTAATATTAAATATTTAATTGTATTTTAGTATTCCGATTATTCCTATGTATCTTTTGTTTTTTTATTGTAGTTTTGTTTAGAGATTTTGTATAACATAAATAAATTGCCAACGCTAAATAAAAGGTTTTAATTTATATTTGCATTCAACATTTTTTGAACAATTTAGTGCATATTTGATTAATTTTCTGTGCATATACCTGTGCATATTTTAGTATTTTACAGTGCATATAAATCCGTGCCTTGTTTATAATCCTCTTTTAACTCTAAACAAGTTAGTTTTCGAAGAAATATTTCTTTTGTTTTATTGCTAAAGGATACCAAACATTTATAGATATGCAGTTACAGTGTGCATCCTATTATATTGCATAAACTATTCTCTACAAACGAAAAATTAGTTCGTATCTGCTCTTCTATATTTAATAAATTTGTTATTGACAAAATTCGACACAATAAAAGTCTGAATAAAAAATGAACCTTTGCCGATCTAGTATTTGTCGATAACGAATTTTATTTACCCAAATACAGGATGGATCGGGAGGATCGCTTTGTACATGTAAAGATAATATGAAAAAACTCAAATGTTGTTATCCGATTTTCACTTGTTTTCAAGTTATCCTATATTTCCTATCTTAACATTGATTAAATTTTAATTATAGCGTTCCTATAATAAGTTTTTAAAAATATCACCATCGATCTCCAAACATTTTCTGCTTTGTCTAAAAAGGGCACCCGTTGCTTTCCTGATTGCTTCATGTCTTTTTTTTTATATCGGCTGCAGTATTTCTAATGCGTTGAATTAGTGCATCCCGAATGTCGACTTTAACTTTGTATACTTCATCTTTGAACCAGCACCATAAACAATAGCCTAATGGTGTGAAGTCTAAATATCTTAGATGCCAACTAGTAGGACCTTTGCGACCAATCCAACGCCCTGGAAACGTTTCGTCCAAATGTTGCCTGGTCTGTTATGTTAGCACTAGGAAGCGTTCCGGTCTCGCATAGTTTGTTGAAAACTTTGATAAATACGTTTTTATCCGGAGTTCTCTGACCTGGAAACCATCGACGATATTCTTCAACAGAAGCTGTAGCATTCGCATTACAAAATTCTAATTAGTTCGAAGTGAGAAAAGAATTACAAAGAACCCGCAAACTTAATGTTTGAGTGGTGGGCTAGCAGGGAAATCTAGGAGGGGAACATGTAGACTTTTTGGGGAATACTTCTAATATGATATATTATAAACATATGCTAAAACTCAGCTTTCTTTTAATTAGTTAAGGATCAAGATTAGGCTACTGGAAAAGAAGACCCGCAACGTAGGTAACTTTAGACGGTCAGTCCTTTTCTTTTTGTAGGAAATTTATTTAGCTTTAATTTTGTATACCGGGTGTAGAATTGGATAACGCATCGAGGGCCGCCTGAAAAGCTGGGTTTCCGCGGCAACCACCCAAGGCCTCGCGCTTGCTGGGGCTCCGCGCCTTGAGAGAAAAATTATTAATTCTTTGTATCGATATGTTCAGAACAACTAAAAGTTCTAATTTTTTCTAAATATTTAAAATAAACAAATTAGACTATATCTTAAAAAGCAGTTTGTTTCTTCTTTCTTTATTTTAAGGACCCCGCGAAATCTTGCTGCCCTAAGCCTCGCAAAACCTCCAGCCGGCCCTGAACGCATCATACAGATTTCAATAGCATAATTTTAATATTCAACTAGTTCCTCCCCTAATTATTTCAGAGCAAAATAGGTATTTTGTACAGAAAAATATACTGCAACTGCACATGTCGTTGCTTTTTATTTTTTATTTTCTTAAACTGGAAAAATTAATAAATTAAAATGTTTCGTTTTACAACAATCAAGTATGAATTGGAATCATTTAACAAAAAAAAAACAAGCAAGTTAATATAGATTGCTATGGTTTTATCGAAAAATTAGATACTATAGACGCTTTTAGTTGTGACGTCATCTGATTCGTTTGTTACACCTGTTAATCATCTGCTAATTCCAAACAAAAGTGAATTACATAGTGAAATCCCATAAGATGATTTTTAATGTTTAATTTTAAAAGATATATTGATTTTTAACTGGTGAAAAGTGTTTCGGCTATAAAGGTAGTGGGTAAATGACGTAATTAAAATTAAAGCAGACGTACAGTGCACTACAAATTCAAATAAGACGTGATAGAAGTAAGTTGAGGTTATATTGTTTATGAATGAGCACGTTGTTTTGAATGCCTTTAAATTGCTTTTTAAATTATCTGTGATAATAGCAAATTTCGTTGATGGTATCTGATTTGCTAATGTGAATTTTGATGTTTTTTTTAGTTCTATAAATGTGGAAATGGTGATGTGTTGGGCTACTGTTTATATTGAATACGCTATAAACAAGAATCAAGCCTGTAAATTATATACTGTGTTCTTTTAAAAACTTCCCACCTTTAATATCTGGTATCGAGATAAGAAGAAAACATGTCAATTTATGTATGGAGGGGAATAATGAAATACACCTAATCTGTAAATCTTAAATGGCGTAATCTTTTGCTGTAAACAAAATTATAAAATTCAAATATTCTAGCACAAATTCTCATTTTAGTGATGAATGTAAATCGCATTAGCCGAGTAAACAAAAGCATTTGAATTGTTTTGTTGTTTATTTCAGAAATAAAGCAAATTAATGCCAACTATTTCAATTGACTAATTCAAATTGAACCGTCGGCGTCGGCGTAAGGTCAATACAGAAATAAAGAGCAGCACGAAGCAAGTATTTTTTAATGAAAATACCTAAACTTAGCAGCGCACGGTTAACAGTTCAATTAATCTTATGCAGTGCAAATCAAGTATAAACTGTTCATCTAAAGTATAGTTTGTCTTATTTCTATAATTCCTGTTAAATTTTTGTTGTGTTGGTAACAAAACCTTCTAAACACTAGAATTTTTCATTGAGAAATGTTAACAATATTGTTATTTATTTTAATTTAAAATGAGAGGTTAGATTGTCATTCAGAAAAGGTAAATATTTGCATTTCGTAGAGTTACTTTTTGTTGTTTGTTTATTATTTGCAATAAAAATTTATTTTTTGTGTTTATTACTTCAATATTAATTGTAATCAAACTGATTTGCACATAAAAACGAATTTACTGCAATCTAACCCTATTTTGACATACGACATTCATTTGACAGAAGATTGTCTAGTGAGAAATGTGTTACTAGAAATAGTGACAGCAACATAAATAAGTTTGGGGTGTAACAGTGCATGCAACTAAAACCCTAAACATTTGAAATGGATTGGAATTATAGAAATGAAATAAGGTACACCTACTACGTGTTAAAACAAACAAGATATAATAATTTACGTAAAGAATATGACCCAATAAATCAGATCTCCCAAAAGCGGTAGCTTCTCTGCGGTAATAATACTAAAGGAAAAAAACAGAATTCGTTAATAGAATTAGCTTTAGCCTTGGTGGTGAAAGTATCTACTAATTGTATCTCTGAAGTCTGGTGGACAGTGTTTGACCTCTGTTAAACCATCTAGACCTTTTTCGTAAATATAATTGTAACTTACGTCAATATGTTTGCTTCTTTGATTCATTGTATACCATTCTTCATTAAATTGGTGGTAAATTTCATAAATAAAATATAAGTACTTTTTTACTTATAACCTAACTTTATTTTTCTGACGCGTTTCAATATACAGGATGTTTATCCATGACGTACTGTACAAAATTCGAAAGGTGATTCCAGAGCATATTTTAAGAAAACTAATTTTTATTAATATTTGTTCAATTCGTCTGTTTTCGAAAGGATATTAAAGCTTTTCTTACAAAACTTTCAATATGGTAAAACATTTCAGAATAGAATTTGGCACAATTCTACAGCTTTTAATGCGTTCTGTAATGTTTTCAAAGTATTTCTGATAGGTTAATTAAATAGGATATACAGTGCGTCATGGCAATTGAGAAAAAACTATTTTATGTTGAAGCAAAATGCTATTTCGGCCAATAATGCGGCAAAATGTTATTAAGGAAAGTTGTTCAGAATATGAAATTATGACTATATGCAAAATTTAACAAATATCGAATCACTTTGACTAAATCAGTATTTGATTTGTCTTCTTCCTTACGGATTTTGCATTATACTGTCAGCCAAATTATCTTTATTAATTAATTTTTAAGTTAATGAAACCATTCAATAATGAATTAGTGCCCATTTTTTAAAATAATTTTAAATAGATACAGTCGTATTAAAATTTCTTTGCGATTGTGATAATTTTTCTTTTGTGCATAAACGCTCTTTGATAAACATTTATTTTCAAAAATTAAGCTTTCAAATAAATATCTATTTGTCATTCAAAAGTTAATTGTGATATTTAACCTTTTTCTTTTTGTAAGGCATAACTTAATTAAGATTTATTTACTCAATTTAGCAATTTGGGACTTTACCCCTATTATACGTGTATATTGTGATCGCAAATCGAATAGGTATGCAAAATTAATTTTTACTAATACGAAGAATTGTGTAGGAAATTATGTATTTCAAGCGCTTTCAAAACATTACTCCATCAATCCCCTTCTTTGGAGTTAATAATACAACATAGACTTTAGGACGCGCTACCACGATTTTCTATTATTTTTTTCTGTTTTCTTTTAAATCAGAACATACCCTGCCGAACCATTTATACCATCTGTGAAGTTGTATTTAATTTACTTAATTGCATATTGCTACCAATATCCTAGGATTAGGGCAACTAAGAATTTATTGTGCATATTTTGTATTTATATTGATTTGAACTTATAATATTTACTATTTGCTTTTATTTATTTGTGACTGTGTGTATTATCCGCAGAATCATACTTTTTTGTTTTGACTTCAGGTGTTCTGGCGCCCTAAATAAATTCTGAACTTTATCAAGCTGGCAGATTAGTTTCATTTTATTCTCTTTTGGAATATACTTTTCGGGCATATAGAGAACCCCGACCTCATCGGCGAGCTACGACAGTTCCGCTTTTAAAAGGTGGATTTTTTTGGTAACAAGACTACTTTATCGATCTTAACAAATAATTTAATTTGATAAGTTGCCTAAATTATGGTGTTCTTTTTATTTTAGTCCTTTTTCTAGTTTTTTTTAAAATTTATTTCTTATTTTTTTCTACATACTTTTCTACATTCTTTTTAACGCTTTTAACGCTTGATATTCCTGTACTCCTCCAAGTACGGGCTTTTTTTTTTATTTTTTCTGAACCTAGAACTCCAACAGTCAGTGAAGTAAATTTAGTGGGTATGAATAAATTATTTTATACATATTACTGTTGAAACGAAAAATGTTAGTAAATAAATAAACATTTATTAAGAAGGTTACATTATTATTTTAGGTTTACAGTTTACTACGCTTGCGTTATGGTCTCGGAAACATTTCTAGTTTCTAGAACCTTTATTACATTTAGAGGCCTTAAAAGATGCTTTTTCTTTACAAAAACGTATTTTAAAGTTATTACAAATGAGCATTCTTTTTCAGACCTTGGCATCGTCCTGGGGAAGACTACCTCGATTTTTATTCGTACAGCCTCTACGTCTAGTTAACAAATACTTCGGACCGGAAGTAGCGTTTTATTTTTCATGGATGGGTTACTTGGCTTGTTTTTTGGTACCAGTATCAGCTATGTGTGGCGTTTTCTTCTCCCTAGCACTAGTTACAACAGAGTTCTCAAAGGTCAATGTCAAAGGGTATGTACACAATAAATGCAATAAAGAATCAGAGCTATTCACATTATACGTAACATCAACAAGTGTCACGAAAATTTAAAAAAAAAGCTACATTAAGTATGTTTTTTAAAACCTCTCAATTACCAGCGTCATGAAAAACCCATTACGCGACATAATCAGCGAATGAATTTTAAATATCCCGATACAAGATGACTTAAAAGGGTGCAATCATAACTTTAGGGGATGGTTAATTAATTAATTTGGAGTAAAACTTGTGAATGCATTCAATTCTAGAAAACTACCGAACTGTACACAAAAAAAAATTATTAACAAATAATTTGTAAGGATTTCAAACTAATTAGCGGTTAGGTTCTGGCAATACATTTACACAACACAAACACTTTTACCAATGCCAATCGTTATTGGCGGGTCTGACGCAAAGCAAACCCTGACTGGTGATGAAGTGTCAGAAACCTGGTGTAATGGTCTTATACCAGGAAATAAAGAGTGTAAGTCGTAGATATTATGTTAACAGGCTGCAAACAAACGCAAAATCGGCAATAAAGGTTCTAAATTTAATCAGTGTGTAGAACTAGCAGAACACTAATATTGACAAGTTCGTGTAATGCGAAACTTATAACAAGCTAACAACCAAATTAGAGTTAGACCCTTGGTTATTACATTTATATTATACAAAGTATTTATAAATGTTTCTGGGTCCAGTGGTCTATGAAATCAAGCTTGTGGCTACATTTGCCGCTTTTTGAAAACTGGATATATAATATAATGTTTATCACGTTACACGCATTGCATCGTTGTTATGATGGTTGCCTAATATTATGTTTTTTAAGAATTAAATTAAAATTAGTTTTTAATAAAATAAAGAACACAGTTTTTTGATGTCAGTAGCTAAGAATTAAAAAAAATAATTACAAAATAAAACAAATATAGTCTGCAATTTATTAATAAAGTTTATTCATACTCTTACACAAACATTAAAAATAAAAAAACAGTAGCTAACAACAGAAATAATAATACGATCGCAATAAATTAATAACATAAAGAACAATAATTAGAAAATAAGAATTTTTAACATATTATTTATTTATTCAAAAATAGCAAAAAGACAAATCCAGTAAATCGTCGTTCATATTGTTCTCAAACCATATACAATACTTTCTTCGACTACCATTATCTGGTGGTGTAAGTTCTTGCACGGTGGCTATTTTGTAAGGATATAACTTCTGTTATTTTTAACAATTGTTTGGCAAGTACTTAAAGGAATATTAATTTAAGGTGAAATTCTGCCAAGTGAGGTTTGTGAATTTTCTTCGACAGCTTCAGCACTCACAGCAGGTCTTCCCGAAGATTTACTCTTCTCAACAGATCCTGTTCTATCAAACTGACTAACTACATCTTCAATGTAAGAAGCTAAAGCGTTATTCGGGACATAACATTAGGAAAACGGATTCTAAATTCATCTTTACCAGCTTGAATAGAATATGTTCAATTTCCTTGATGCACTACACCATTCCGGTAATAAGACATAACGATAAACGTGTCTTCTTGAACAGTGGTTGTTTTCCATGGCCATAGCGTTTTTGCTTTTTAAAAGGCTGTCTGTTGTTTTATGATAGTTACATGTAGACAACAGCTGTCTTGAACACTTACGAACCTTTTGTGGAATTTAGAGCAAAATATTCTTATGCTACATCTATAAGATTTTATATGTGCAGAATGAAAAAAACATGGAGAATCCAAAAATGCCACAAGAAATACAAGGTGTCATTTAAAAAACCAAAATTGTGTTCATTTCCGGTTTAACCTAAAATGCAAAAAAAATTGAAAGTGCCACCAAATACACACATGCTCATAGACAACAAAATATTTAACCGTTGTTTTGTCAATCGCAAGATAAAAAAGTTATTGAGTGTTCCCTTCTTTTTGAATGACACTGTATATCTAGTTTCCTACAAAATTGGTCTTTACATCTTTTCCGTAGGGATCTCCGTTCGGAAGATAGAATTAATATCTGTATAACCCAGGTGAGTTATGCAAAAAGTACCATTTAGTGAGACTAACACAATGAAGGTTGGTTTTTTGTGTGCATGCACTTTATCTATTATACAACAACATATCAAAAGTTTCCACAAATCTTATGTACGCTTTAACCCGAAAATTGACAAAAAGTAAGAGGAAAGTAAATATATTTATTTGCAAATTGGGCTCAATCTACTTATTTTGACCTCAGGAATCCACCCCTCAGACCTTATCTCGTTACTTTCCAGGCACCCTATAAGGGTGGTGCATTCGATTCTGCACCATAGGAAAATAGCAAGCGTTTTTGAGTTTATTGAAATTCCTGCTTTTCACAATGGTTTCAATTTTGATAATAAATCGATTGGGTAGGTAGTAAACTTATATTTTAGCAAAGAACAAATTGGCAAATCAGATAACGAAATGCTTTAGTGCCGTAACACCTAGAATACGACCAAAATGCGAAGAGAATTTTATGATCGCTGAGTTTTTTGTGCAGCAGTTAACGGTAAGATGTTCCAACATTTAATTTAATGTTTAAAAGTATAATATTAGAAGTATTATAAAGCAAATGTTAATGTCCATTTTTTATTGATACTAATATAAAATTTAATGACTTAAATTTACGGAACTTGATTACATTTTTTGACGTTTTGCGTACTGTGTTACTTTTTGTTTTTTATTAAAATAAAAGTTTATTAACCTACCCAGCTAATTCTTTTTGAAAACATTGTAGAAAGCAGAAATTTAAATAAATTCAAAAACACATGTGTGAAGGTCGTATAAAAGTTTACTAATGGAGCGATTATGACGCTGCGTGACAATGATGTTTAGTATAATATATGAATCACTGTTGAATCTGACTGATTAACACTAGAATATTAAAAATTTTAGAAGACAGTTGTGTGTAATGGAAGGTTACATGTGCCCACTTTGTAGGAATTCTAGCGAATGTCCTTTTAGCCGCATATCAGATTCCTGCTTCTATGGAAGAGTAAATCATATATTTGATAATTACTTTGGACAAATTGTTGTAATGGTTATGGGAATTTGGAGTAATCCCTGTGCTTTAGGATATATTTTCGATTTTCTTTTCTTTGTTTTTGTAGGTATTATTTTTACAATTTATTGGAAACGGACCCAAAACGAATTGAAATTCCAATGGAATATCTGTCGTACTGACATAGATCATTTTTTAAGGTATTTCACAGCATTTTGTTTCCAAATTTTATTAAACATAATCGTCTTTAATTTTTACAGATCTGAATTTGTGAAACAACTAAAAGAATGGAAGATATATAAATCTTCAAAAACCGACCCCTATATGCCGTGGATACCATGGTGCCTTTTACGAATTGCTTCGATGGCTGCAATGATAGCAATGGTAAAAACAGTTAATAGTATTTAAAGTTACTCACTCAGTAGTTGTGATAATTCATTGTTTACAGGTTGCGATAATATGCGGAATTGTACTTGTTATTGCACGTATTCGTATATCGCTAATGCACGCATTGGCACCTTCAACTGCAAAGTGGGGCGACGAGAGGGTGTCTAAAATTAGTTACGGACATTATTACTCCAACGTCTTCTGTTCAATTCTGAGCGCTATCCTTATAATTATCACTAGTAAAGTAGGATAGAAATAACTTTTTATAGATGATGACTGACCTTTATATGATAAGCAGGTTCTTGCTTTTGTTGTAAATTGGATAACACTTCTGGAAAGCCCTCGAACACAAACAGACTACAACGTTTCATACATAAGCAAATTGTTTCCCTTGGAATGCATTAACAACTACGGAGTTGCTTTCTACCTGGCGTTTTTTCGGGTAAGAAACTCATCATTTACCTTTTATAAATTTTGTTAATCTATCACACACGAGTGGATTTGTTCGATCGTCCCCTCAGAACTTTAAAATATTATTCACACCGCAAGCATTACATCATATGCAATTACAATTCAGAATGTGAGATCCTTTTTGTTTGCCAAAGACGCTGTAATTCGCAATCGTCTAAAGTCTCTAGTTATTTAGAGTAACGCGATTTATGCTTAGGCCAATGTATATTGCTATCAGTGTCTTTATTGCATTTTAAAAATACCTGTTTTGATAAGTTTCGCTTCTTGAAAACCAACATACTTTACATCAGTTACGCAGGACATTGTAACTGCTTTATCGTTGTTTTATTACGAATCAATAAAACATGGATTCTCATATACAGGGCTTTTATTTAAAAACTTCCCACTTTGACTAATTCTTTAATTAGCAAAATTATCAAAAATTGCTGAAACGTCAATTTTTTGGAGGTAAACATTTAATAACCTATTTTAATCAGTTGGGAAACTTTTACTCTCCCCCCAATCACCCCAACTCCAAAATTTTAAATAGCACTACCCCATGTGTGATACATCATTTTAAAGGGTATAAGATTCTCAATCTTTTACATCAAAGAAAATTAAAATCGCCCGAGCCGTTCATGAACTAGACACAGAAATTTATCGATCGAATTAAATACATTTCCGTCTCTAGTTCACGAATGGCTAGGCCGATTTTAATTTTCTTTGATAAAAAAGATTGAGAATTTTATATCCTTTAAAATGATATAGCACACATGGGGTAGTTGGGAAACTTTCACTCCCCCCCCCCCAATCACTCCCACGCCACAATTTTAAATGGCACTGCTCCATGTGTAATATATCATTTTCAATCTTTTACATCAAAGAAAATTAAAATTGGCTCAGCCGTTCGTGAACTAGGAACAGAAATGTATTTAATTCAATCAATGCATTTCTGTCTCTAGTTCACAAACGGTTGGGCCGATTTTAATTTTCGTTAATGTAAAAGATTGAGAATTTTATACCCTTTAAAATGATGTATTACTCATGGGGAAGTGCCGTTTAGAATTCTGTGGTGGGGGTGGTTGGAAGAAGAGGAAAAGTTTCCCAACTGATTAGAATAGGTTACTTAATGTTCCCCTCCAAAACAAAATCGACGTGTTTCGGAGATTTTTGATAATTTAACTAATTAAAAAGTTATTTGAGGTGGAAAGTTTTCAAATAAATCAAATCTTTCCGCTTAGAAATTTCGAAACCGGAACAAACATACAAAGTAGAGAAACTGCTCTACGTTACAGAACAATCCTATCCTATGACAGAAGGCCCGAACAAGACGGGTGCTATTTTACAAACCATCAGCAATAGGTCTTCAAAATGTGCTACTTTTCAAAAACACATAAGTGCAGAGGCCAGAATGTTTTTGGCAAAATATTTCAAGTGAAAGAGTGCGCTCTTCTAAGACATCCCAGTAAACACAGGTGTGACATTAATGTAACAGGTACATACCAACGAAAGAACGAGCACTACAGCTGGTACGTCAATACTATGACATCGCAAAGCAGTACTCAAGTTACATCGCCAGTGCGTAATTTCAATCACATCAGGTAGATATCAGGTATAAAGTGTAGCTGGGACGTCAAGACTACGATATCGCAAAGGATTACTCAAACTACGTCGGCAGCGCGTAATTTCGAATACATCAGGTAGACGACAATGCTATGACATTGAAAAGCCGTAATTGCAATCACATCTGGTAGATGTAGGGTATACGCTGTATTTGTTACATACTTCTGCATATACTTATATGATAAATGTTAATGACGTAACAATAATGCTTGTTTTACATATACTTGATTTATAGAAGATCTTAACTATTTAGAACACTGGTCGCCCAAGTGACGTTACGTTTTCAAATCTTTATGCGGTAATTCTTGGTAAATAATCTTCTTATACATGTCTGAAATAATTATATTTTTATATTCTACATTCAATTTTTTCATAATGACGTTTCTTATAAGGTTATAATTTCATAAGAAAATTATACTGACATCTGTCAAAATTTATTGTAGAATATAATCTCAGACATGACTAAAATTCCACAGCAACCGCGATCCAGACTTTTTAAAGTTCTTTTCTTCAGGAATACTCACTTACAAAAATACTAATCTAAAGTCATTTTTAATTTTTGCAATTAAATCTCTTATTCTTTTTCCTACATGTTTAAGGCATAAAATAATATAGATGATATTAAAATAGTGTTGAATTCTAACATAAATTAAGTCTTAAAATATACAGTGATAAACAAAATTAACATAAAAATAACTTTTTATTTCCATAATTTTTTGGGCAATTTCGATCTTTAAAATTTTACTTGATTTTGGTGTATGGCCAAAAACCACAGCAATATTTATGTAACTATAGTATTTTCTATATACAGGGTGAGTTTTTTTCGATGTTTAGTATGGGGATCTCGGAAACTAGCGGAGGTAGAGAGACGATTAAATGGAGAAAGAGTTACAGTTTTACGAGCTCAATTTAATGAG
>VTPC01004345.1:54157-102922 GCA_011009095.1 Ignelater luminosus
CTTTCATAATATTTTTGTACTGATTCTTGTATTTTTAAGGATAACAATTTACTGTAAGCGAAATGTCTAACAGAATAAAGTAAAAACCGTTTAGTACTTTATCAACTAGACAAAAGTACCGTAGATTAGGGCAGTACAAAAATATTATGAAAGTAAAACATAAATTACAATTATTCAATAATAAAAATGGCAACCATAATAAAATCTTTGACAAAATTGAAAACAATACTACTATGAAAGAAACTTTGACCAGTAATAAAAGCATCAATGACAATAATAGCAGCACAAGTAGTTTTAGAGATACTAAAATTTTAAATTCTGATATTACGATTAATCAATCAATCAAAGATCAGAGGTAGAGCAAATGCTGCCAATAGATACAAAAGAATGTTTTGGAGAATTAGAAAATTAAATAAAGAACATGCGGATTTGTTTCTTACACATAATTATTTTTGTTCATTCGTTTTCTTTTTTTTTTCTAGAAACTCTTTTTATGTAAGATCGGTGGAGAATTTAAACAAATGTTCTGACCAACGAATTTGCTGTTATTCGTAGTTATTCGTGACTGCGTCGATGTGGGAATCTCCAAATGGCTGGAACAAAGACGATAAATATCGGACAAAGGTATTCTTTTTATCGTAATATTTATAGCTCGCATATTTAATTGTTTTGTTTTTCAGAAATTGAGCAATGTTGTTCCGAGAGACTACGCCATGCTACACAGGAATTAAAAAGGGACGAGAAGACAAACACGAATTAATGTGTTTTGGAATTGTTTAGTATTTTTTCTTTTTTAAAAAAATTTAATAAAACTTTTATTCCAAGTATTACTTTTAATGCATTTTCCTTAAAAAATAAAGTACTGTGTAATATTCAAATTAGTTATGTTACTAGGCTATTCATTTTGCAATGTATGTCCTTGATCTTTTCTTAACTTTAATTCCAAATTTTTACTTTTGTAACAAATTTGAATGATTTAAGAGATTTTGAAATTTCTGCACCACCTAGATTAAGGCCTAGTCTTTCCACCTCCTTATAAATTTATCGGTCAGATAACTTGAGACTTTTCTTACTTGGGCAAGGTCAATATGTTGTATTAACTTTTGACTAATTTATTTTGGTCTTTCTGCAGCCTCTATAGACTAGAATAAATTGGTCGGAAGCTTGGAAAAATGTTTTGGGTTACGTAGACGATAAATTTCCAAGGAGGTAGAAAGACCAGACTTTAATTAATTAATGGGGCATACTCTTTGTTACGTGTTAACAATGTTACAATGTAGACGTAACGAATACGTAATTTAACATATTACACAGTCTTTTAAAATTAAACGAAACAGGTACATCGAAACGTAGACATTAGAGCGATGTATTCACGTAAACTTATGACGATGTACCAACAATCATATACCTAGTCTGAAGCACGATGGATGTCGTCGGCATGTAACAATCGGTACGTAATCGCGATGTACTGCAACTCGTACTGTTTCTGACATTACGCGTTATATATAACGCACATGTGCGCAGTGTGCTATGTAACATTAAACAAGTTCGTACACAGATAAACTTGCATTGATATCGCTATGATATAATTGTGTTTGCTGGGATCTTCACTATAATATCCCTAACAAAGAATTAAACGGCGTCCCTGATCATTCAACCAACGTGCTTGTTCGTTAAAGCTGCAGAATTACGGCATTTAGATTAGCGCATAATACATTATATTAGAAATAAAATGCAGTTTATTAATACTAGGCAAATAAAATGAATCAGATCTTGTACAGTTTTTAATTGTGAACATTTTTTGTATTTGTGATGCTATCTATAAAAAGCTGCCTTAAATTGGAAAAATCAGTTTTTATTTTTTAAATGCATCTACTCCACAGACCTAGAGGATAGTATTTAAAAAGAGAACAACTCGATTTGTTAGAAATTTAACCAGACACACGTTTCGAAAATTTAGTTTACAAAATTAAAGTTTTGAGAAAAATGACTCAAATTTTACGTACCATTTAGCTGTAACATGACACTGTGTGAAACACTCATGCGTAAAATAGCAACAGAATAACGTACAGAGCTGAATTATACTTAGCTTATAATGTTGCCAAAAGTTACTACATAGACACATCAGAGATTGAAATCTAAAACTTGATCATTTGACCGTGATCGCGTTTCTTTGCTCTGCAGCAAAATCTAGTGTCCTGACTTAAGGTACCTTCTTATAGATCGCATCACATTTACGTAATACTGTAAAATCAACTGAGAAGATTATTATAAGCATAAGTCAAAAATGTATGCTGAATTCTCTATACGGGGTGTCCTGAAAGTAATGAAACAACGTTTAAGGGTGGATTCCTGAAGTCGAGATAACTTGCAATAATAAGTGAAGTTGCTTCCTTAAGAAGTTACAGGCCTTTAAAGTTGGGGTTTTTATTTTCTACTGTAACTCAAAAATTCTTTGATGCAATTTTGTTCAAATTTGGTATACTTAGATTTCAATTGTTGACAAATAAGCTGATGATGTTGCTTTTATAATGGTTGTAGCTACGCTACTTCTGCAAACAGGTTTTGCTTATAACTTTTTTCTACTGCTTTTTGGATTTTCAAACATGAAATCGGATGCGTAATTTAATTTTACACAAAAAAGATATACCTAATTTAAGTAGCTAAAATGTACCGTTCTTGGAAAAAAAAACATTTGCAGTCGTAAACAATGGGACACCGTTTAAGTGTGGGTTGCTGGAGTCAAAATGGGTCGATTGAGCCCAACTTGTATGTGTTTATTTTAGAGTGGTTGATAATATACTTAAAATGACAGTGACATCAAAGAAGTTCCCAAACGCTCTTGCCAAGTGTAAAACAAAAGTGTCTATCAACAAATTAATAAATGTCAATGAATACATTTATCAACTAACTAATGAATTAACTGACAATGTTCAAAACTAGCTTAGTAATTCTGAATATTGCGTCTTTAATTAGAATACAAAATGTATTCAAACATTTAGTAGTATTGGGCGTTTTTCTCGAAGACTTAAGGTATCGTTCTTTTTCAAACACCTAAGTAGCTCATCTAAATATATGATATAAGAATTATAGAAAAACCTATAAAAAAAGTTACGAAAAGATAACGAAGTAATCTGGAGCATATTTACCAAACTAATAATAAAACACTGATGAAAGTAAAACAATATTATATAAATTACTATTTATACATACGTAGAAGAAAAACTAGTTACTGAGGCGGTCTTTTAAGGGTCCTTAGCTCCTTAAAATTTTATAAACTGGAAAACGCGTCTGCCATTTTTTTTTGCAAAACACTTTTGAAGTAAGTTTGACACCCAATTTTAGAGATATAATGTATATGGTTTATTATATAGGATGCCTCAAAAAAAAACGCGAAACTTCTCGTTTCCTTGAGCACTCTCTTGAAATATAGCTATTATTTTTGAACCACGGTTAGTTCTAGGTGTACTTCAAGCGCGTGCACGAGTACAGCAAAACGAGAAAAATGGTGTTTCGCGTTTTCTGGAACACCAATAACAAAGATACAAATGTCTGTCAGGAAACTAATTCGTATTATAAAAACTCTGTTACTAGAATAATGTGTTCATATCATGATTTTTTAGGAATTCATGGCTTTTGATCCTATATCGGAGTGGACATATGGTGGTGGACATCATACTTATAATCATATGTGTGATCCTTCCGGATGTACAGCAGACTTTTCTATTCATGTGGCAATTGTTTTGGTTATTAAAATAGCGTACAACTGGCTCTCGTGTGTATATCTGATTGCCCGTCATTACAAGAATAAATTTTTTATGGGTACTGCTACTCAATGGGAAGCGGATTTTCAACTCGTTGATGTTAATTATGACTTATACGTCACTACATTGTATATGGAACCAGGTATGTCAAGTCTATTTTAACTCTAAGTTTATTGTAAGAATCGTGTTACTGAAATTTAACAAATTTTGTTGCTTTTGTCAGAGTTTTGCCTATTTGAGCCTAAAATAAAATATTTATCTACCTAGTATTTGTAATATTACATTAGTAATATATAATGTTACGTAAGCAGTGATTTAGTAGTGTACTACTATCACTGTGTAAGTAACAGTATGATTAGCACTAAATTCGGTATCAGTGTTTGCCAACAGAGATTTAGACTAAAATGAATTTTTAGTTTCAATTCTACTTTTAGTATTGCTCGACCTTGGAAGTTTAGTTTTGATTCTAGTTAGTATTGGGTAGGATCTAGATTCAAGTATCTTGATACTTGAATCTAGATCCTGGATCCAGATACGATTAGACAATCTTGTATCTGGATCTAAGTACTGTTTTGAAAAATATCTTTCGATCTGATCTAGATACCAATTGAATGGATCTTAAGCCTTTTGACCCAAGATCCATACTAGATCAATCGAAGTAATAATATTTAATTTTTGAAAAATTTCCTTTTTAATACTCAATTTTCGACATAAAAAACAAGCAAGCTTATCCATTCAAAAATAAAAATTTTTTATGCAAAATAAAAACTTCATTCTGCTATGTTTTGCATCCAAATTATCAAACGACTTTATCTTAAAAACAAAATTTATAAACGTGCTGATTTTTATTAAGTATTACACTACTAAAATATACAGTGTGTCCAGTTTAAAATGACCTACATGGGGATGTTGGAAACGGTAATAGATACAAGGTTAGTTAAATGGTTAAAAAAGTTTCGTATTTATATATCAATAAATAATCCATGGTTACAGTGACAATTATCTGCCCCGTTTCAAAGATACAGGGTTAAAACCAAAAAAGTTTATTTTTTAAAATCCTGATTTATTTATTTGTTATTACAGATAAATGAACAATATTTTTAGAACCGAAATAGCGACTAATGAAAATTTCAAAAATGACAAAAAAAATGCTAGGCCTTCTAGATTGCACGTACTCATATCCAACTTTTGTTTTTCTTATGGGCGCCATATTGGATTTCTACATTTCTGAAATCGTTATAAAAAGAGCTTTTCAACCATCTACAATATGACTATGTTTAAAGAAGAAAAATTACAAGAAAATACAAAATTAAGATTTAACCATAGTAGGCCTTGAAGTTTCCAAATAATAATTTGCATACAAATGAGTGAAGATTCTAATTAATTTAATTCTAATTAATATTAATGTAAATGTACAAATAAACTTCCATTCTGCCGTATGCACCTTCTATACCGATTCAAAACTGCTTCACAAGACTGTCTTAGCATCAACGGAGTAATTCTCTTTATGCTTCAATGACCGCTTGTTGTAAGGCATCCACCGTTTCGTATTGTCGTGAATAAACTTGAGTTTTTAAATAACCCATAAAAAAACAAAAGTTGGATACTAGTAGGTGAAATTTAGAAGGCCTAGCATTTTTTTAAGTCGTTTTTGAAATCCTCATTAGCCGCTATTTCGTTTTTGAAAATATTGTTCATTTATCTGTAATAACAAATAAATAAATCAGAATTTTAGAAAATGAACATTTTTGGTGTTCACCCTGTATCTTTGAAACGGGGCAGATAATTGTCAATGTAACTATGGATTATTTATTGGCATATAAATACGAAACTTTTTCCCCATTGAACCAACCTTGTATCTATTACCGTTTCCAATATCCCCATGTAGGTAATTTTAAACTAGACACACTGTATAATAATAAACTAGCAACCACTTTCTATGTAAAATGTTCTAGGTTTAAGTATAAGCAAAACACACAATGAACAAAAATATAAACATTTCTGAATTTTCAGGTAGTTAATTAGGTGTCATGCGGTCTCTCAAATTGTTTCTATTATGTTAGTGCTTTTAGTGCAGCATGTTTCTGTAATTGTCACGTACCGAAAGTTTCGGCATATTTTAAAAGTAATTAAACAAATTTAAGATTTCCAGAATTTGAATTCTTTTAAGCAGATGTTAGGGATAGTCTCTCGACTTCACTCACACAATACAGCAATAGGTAAAAGACTTTATTCAAAGACATCGCAATATCCTCTTAAATCATAAATTTTGTCATCAACCATTAAAAGATTAGCGTAACTGTTTACTTTGACCAAGGCTCTTTCGAATATAACACTTTCATGAATTCATCTTAATATATGTATTTTATGAAATGTCTACAAAACCTGTGTTAGCAACTAAAAGAAAACGAGAGGATTAACATTCTCTACGTATTTCAATAGCGCGTTTAAGTAAAAAGTGCCTTTTCTTGCAAAGATCGATCTTGTCACGTTTTGGATTTTCTAAGGTATTATTTCTGAACAGACCAAAGTAAGATGCATTATACGTTCAATCAGGAACTAGATCTGGAACTAGCTACTGAGAGGAAGAATCTTCCCCAACACTGATTCTAGTTACTTTCTTAGTTTCTTGGTACGTTACTAATGAATTTCAGTTTCAGTTGTAGTTTGTTGAGTTTGCTCCCAATTTTAACAGTTTTAATTCTAGTTAATTCAACATGTACAAACAGCATTTCAGTACTCCACCACCCTCTGTAAGCACAGTTCTCGAGAATAAACAGACAGAAATTTCAGAATATACAGATTGCCTGATTTCAGCCATTAAATTTTAATCCCGTTTTCTTTGGCTTAAGCTGGAACGAGCATGGAACAAAGTATTAAACACAGAAATGGTTTTATGTAATAAGAAACAAAAACAGTAGATTTATAGCAATTTAAACACCGAAAAACATGGTGAAGGTTATGTCAGCATTTACCTTATTAGCTAAAAAGATATTACATACGACTAAACTTTGAAAATCTTTTGCACCTGCATGCATAAGAAATGTGATTCCCGCTGCCCATTTTTATATACTTTTTTCGAGTACAATTTGAGTGGATGGAAAGGATTCTCAAGGCTGATTACTGATTAGTTTTAGGAAATCACAAAGAATAATTTTTTAAAGAGAATTATGAAGTCAACATTTATTTTGAGAAAATGTAAATAATAGGAAAAATGTTGTTGATTTATATAGTCTGCACTGAACTTTACTAATATACAGGGTGATCATTTTAAAACTTCCCACCTTGAATAACTCTTCAATTAGTACAATTATCAGAAATTGCTGAAACGCGTCGCTTTTGTTTTGGAGGGGGACATTTAATAACCTACTCTAGTTAGTTGGGAAATTTTCATCCTCCCCCCCTAGCCACCCCATCCCCATGATTTTAAATGGCACTACCCAATGTGTGATAAATCGCTTTAAAAGGTATAAGATTCTCAATCTTTTACATCGCATAAGAACAAAATCGGCCCGGCCGTTCGTGAACTACAGATAAAAATGTATTTAATTTAATCAATACATTTCAGTCCCTAGTTCACGAACGGCTGGACCGATTTTAATTTTCTTTGATGTAAAAGATTGAGAGTCTTATACCCTTTAAAATGATGTATCACACATGGGGTAGTGCCGTTTAAAATTTTGGGGTGGGAGTGGTTGGGGGGGGTTGAAAGTTTACCAGAATCTTAAATGGCATTATCTCATGTGTGATATATCATTTTAAAGGGCATAAAATTTTGAATCTTTTACATCAAAGAAAATTAAAATCAGCCCAGCCGTTCATGAACTAGAGACAGAAACGTATTGATTAAATTAACGACATTTTTGGCTCTAATTTACGAACAGCTGGGTCGATTTTAATTTTCTTTGATGTAAAAGATTGAGAATTTCATATCATTTAAAATGATATATTACACATAGGGTAGTGCCATTTAGAATTTTGGGGTGGGGTGGTGGGGGGGGAGGATGAAAGTTTTCCAACTGACTAGAGTAGGTTATTAAATGTCCCCCTCTAAAACAAAAACGACGCGTTTCAACGATTTTTGATAATTGTACTAATTAAAGAGTTATTCAAGGTGGGAAGTTTTTAAATGATCACCCTGTACAATGTGACAACGCGCATATTTTTGATAATCGTTTTCATACCTTATTGTCCAAAACAAAAATAAAATGGTCATTTTCATAACAATATTTAATTTTATATTTTAATTATAAAAAGTATTGCTATCACTTAGACTCGAACCCGGGTACTTTGGGTTACACTAAGCGCCAAAAGTCACAAGTCTATCAGGACGTTATTAACTACAATTTTGGAACAGCCACAAAATAGACACACACAGAATTGTTTCTTGTTATCTCAGTAATATCATGCTATACTTGAATTTTCCTAAACCAGTACTGGGGAAATAATATTTGCCTACAAGTGATTTTATGTGTAATTCTGCAATGTTCCACTAACCAGCTCATTATACAGGATGTATAAAAAGGTCGTACATAAACTATACAGCATAATTCTTTGATCTATAGTACTACAGAGATTCGTTATTAAAAAGTTTTTATCTCTCACAGCATTCTTTTAGTACTATGTTAAAAGAACGGTCAACATAGCAACAGTGGCATGCTTTGTTAAAACATTGGTGCAGAGAAAAAAGTTTATTTAGAACAAATAAAGAATGAACTTCTGCTGCTTGCTAGTCAACAAACGTCCGCATTATTATAATTGAAACTGTGATAACAAAACTACTGCAATAATTTAGTAAATTATTTAGATATTATTAATGAAAATTAAATAATGTCATTATTTATTAAACCAATGCATTAATGAAGTTACTTAAATATTTTAAAGGATAATTTGACTTTAGCTGTTTCAGTTTAGTATTATTTTCTTACCGACAATTTTTTGTATAGGGTGATTTACAACATGAGTTAAAACATTAAAATTCCTATGAATATTGCTATGTAACAATTTGAATACAAAAAGCTTACTGAATTAGGCTAAAAGTTTGCATATTCTTTTTGCTGATTTGTATTCTTGAAAAACTTATTATCTTCTTTTATACTAACAATTAAGAGCAACAAGCAAGTATGTTGCAATTGCCAAAAACTAATAAATAAATCGTTTGCTTCCAAGCAACTTTCATGACGTACTATTAATTTCGTTGAAAAAAATTAATAAATTCAGGAAACTTTCCGTCTGGATATTTTCATATTTTTTGTTTAAAATTTAAAATGAAACAGGAATTTTAATTTTTTGCCTCCTGATGTAAATCGCCCTGTATTTCAGTAGATACAAAACCCAAGTATGCACATCAAAGCTTGAAGATAAAGATTAAGTTAATTTACAATTAGAAACATTGCTTACTTTAAGTATTGTAGTAATCTTTGTATTATTGCTAATAAAGCTTTGTTTCTTTTTAGTTATAAAATATGGATTCATGTTAACCTCTGTATCGGTGTTTTATCTGGGACCTATTATCCTGCTTATTGATACTGTTGTAACAATACGGCTTCATGCAGAAATGTTTTGTCGATGCTTAAGAAGGCCAGTGCCACATCAAGTAATGGATATAGGAATATGGGATACAATATTACTATTTGTGGAATTCTTTGGAGTAATATTCATGGTAACTTTATTGTGTTATCTTTTGCAACTAATATTGAAAACTCAGAATAGTCGTTAAGAGATTAACCTTTTTGAAGAATAAGTATCACGTCTCCTTATTGACAATGACAGAATGTCAAGTAATTAGATTTCATTTTATTTCAAATAGCTTATATTAGTATTTTACTTTAGTTTACATAAAAATAAGAAGTATTTTACTTGACTCTTATGTACAGAAAAATAATACAACGAAAAATATGTAGCAACGTCGCATCAACTGTTCACTTGTTCTGTATTCACCCGCTATTACACTGCAAAGTGCTTTATGTAACGTTACAGTGCATGGGGTACATAATTCGCTTAGCTATAATAAATTAATAAAATTTGCAGTTTTAGTGTATTTCAGGTATTTGTGCTCCGTCTACAACAGTTAAGGTGTAGGGCAATACGGGTCATTAGCAACGGCCGTCAGACTAGTATCATAATGGCTCCGCCTATTAACAGGATGCAGCTAGATGATGTAGGCGGAGCACAAATACCTCAAATACACTAAGACTGTAAACTTTATTAATTTATTATAGCAAAGCGAATTATTTAATTTAATTTTATTCTTCACTGTGGTATCTGGAATTTTATGCAGATTTAGAAAATGTCATCAATATGCTAGGGTGCCATTTAAAAATTAAAAGTTGATATCAATTACGCGGAGCTGGAGAATTAAATTAATTTTTCTTTCCTGTCAGAATGTAGGTAAGATAGTTTAATATAGCTTCCAAGGGTTATTACTCCGCTAATTCTATCGGTATTGCTACAACAAGACTGTTTCCAGACTTTGGGCTAACCCTGTATATCTTGATAGAATTTTGTTCTACACTCTACATCTCTTGTCTGAAACATTTTTTGATTTGACTTCAATTTTCAAAGATGTTAACAAACCACTTATAAAGCAAAAGTCCAAATAGGATCTGAAAGAAGCCGAATCGGAAACAGAATAAATAATATTTTAGGGAGCATAATCAGAACCGGAACATTAAATACAAAAACAGTGCAGCCGGACTTTGTATCGGAAACATTAAAACACCCGAATAAGTATCAGAATCAGAATTAAAGAATCGGAAACGGAATCAAATCATTTATAGCGGTTCCAAAACCTATTTATAGAAATATTAAATTTATTTGTTATTAGATATCTTGTAATTGTCGAAGCAGTTGGGACAATAATCAATCACTGGAATAAAATGTAGATCGGTTAATGGAGACAATGGTATTGCCTTTAAAGGCACTGAAACCAAGAAAGAACAGTACCTACCATAAGTTCGTAACCTTAGATCGTGAAGTGAACACAAGATAATAATAGATTTGGTTGTACTTATAAACAATCACTTCTTAGTTAAATCAATAATTTCCAGTATAACCAAAGTTTGAAAGTATCACTAAGAACCAAAAACGTCCTACTTTAATGGTACCAGTTACTTGAAAGAAATTGTATGAAATAACGGTTCTTGGAATCGAAATCAGTAAATCAATAACGCTTCCAAAAATGTTGAAACAAACGGTAACATAGATAACAACAGTGCTTCAGTTCCTAATTCATTACCTTATCGAACAGTCTCATTCCTTTCCTTATACCCGTATTACGAGGGTGAATCACATATAAACGAGCCTTTTGTAATAGAAACGTTATTTTTCAAAATTAATTCAATATTACATTTTTACTATTTTTCTACATAATCACCCATCTTATCTATACATTTTTTACAGCGGTTTGCTAATTTTCTAATGCTGTTTTCAAAAATGAAAGAGGACGTATTTTAAGCCACTTGCGCACGAATTGTTCCACCTCTTCATTGTTTGTGAAGCGCCCTCCACCAAGAGCTTTCTTGAGCGACCAAAATATGTGGAACTCACACTTGAGAGGTCTGGGCTGTAAGGAGGATGTACAAGAGCATTCCAATGCATGTCGGTTAATTTTTGTTGGGTTAAAGCTGCAGTATGGGGTCACGCATTGTCATAGAGAAGCAACACACTTCTGATGGGGATGCCACGCCTTTCGAATAATTGATTGAGTACTTCCGTACAAAATTTCGAGTTTCTGTGAGATTTTAAGCATAGTAAGGTGCCTATCGCCTTCAATGAGTATTCGAACAGCTTGAATGTTTTCTGGAATATATTTTCAACAAGCTCACGTTCTTTCTAGAACTCACTACACCAATGTTTCACTCGGGGCCATGAAAGGGTATTTTCCCTGAACTGTGCGAGTAAACGACGATGGATTTCAGCCGCATTGATATTTTCATTGGCAAGAGATTACCCATCGTAAAGATAACCGAAGGAAGGGCCGATGTGAGGCACCAAGGTCGTTGCTTCCTTCCAGACACCTCTCCCCCACCGACCACAGACACTTCGGTAACGCGTAGCTATAAAAGGCTCGTTTACATTTCATCCTCCCTCGTATAAAAACAAATTTCATTAAGCTAATATTGTATCATTTGGTTTCAGCTACAGGTACACCAGTTTTTGAGCGACAGTGTCGGGCTATATGCTTATTACAAATATCAGCTTACTATGGATGGATATTTTAAATCTACGTTATCAGGTAATGTTATTATTCAACAAATTATTAAAAGGCTGTATGATAAGTCTACTCATAAATAATTATTTATGTTGATGATGTAAAATAGGGGGGCATGTTGCACCCCCCTGGAAAGGGTCGCTAATACTTACCGTGACAAAACAATTATTACGCCTTTCATAACTTCAGATGCGCGCAAGTACTTAGTAAGGCAGTTATTAGGTAAGAACACAAAGGTAAACAATTTTTCTCGACTGTTATTTATTTCCAGTAATAAAAAAATCAATCCAAATACAATAACACTCTTTGAATTTTCTATTAAGAAGGTTGTGGCTTCTAGAAGTCATATCTTTGTTAAGTAAATACCTTTTCAAATTCATTTACTTATTGATCACGAAAATTCAAATTAAATAGGTTTATCAATAGAACAAAAGCATTTATAGCAGAATCCTATTTTGATGGTGAATTCCTTCTTGCGCGAAAGAGTATCGACAGAAATGCCCTACAAAAGCAATTACATATAACAACTAGTTTAGAACTATTCAGTATGTCATTACCTAATTTAGGTAGGCAGGAAATGTTGAACGTCGAAATGGTAAATGGTAAAACGCACCCCAAGATGTTCGAAAAACTATGGAAGAAAAAAGTTGTGCCGTGTTAAAATGTAAAAAAACACGCGTTGAAAGATCTTCTGAAATGATATTCAAATTAAAAAAACTAAAAGCGAACTTAAAATAAATTAGCTATGGTTATTATAGATCATCAAAATGCTTCCCGAAAAATTAAGTTTATATATTCCGTTACTGCTTCAAATTCCAGAAAACGACGGAAACTGGTCAAAAATGAATTTTTGACAGTTATGGTATTATAAACATTTGCAATAAATTTGACATGCACTTATGATCTTGGCCAACTTCATTTTTCAATCTATCGTTACTGGCTTGCTTAATTATTTTCTTTATAATACGGTCGTGCAAAGAATATTGTATATAACTCGTAGTTTTCTTTTTCTTCTTGTTCAAAAAGCTTCAGTTTACACTCCTATTATATAAATAACTGTAAACTGCTGAGAAACATGTTTACTATACGCGGAAAACACCGCGGTAACTTTTGTTTTGCTAAATTGAGCGTAGAATACAAAAACATTAGAATTAGTCAGTTTTCAGTGGTGTGATATATCTTTTGTGCAAAAATGTGATCGCATGCATCTTCGCCCATGATGAAGCGTATCATCTACAAAAACTGTAGAAAAATGTATTTCTCATAGTAGAAACCGTACAGGAAATCTCGGCTAAATAGCGTGTGTTTGAAATAGCAAAGAAAGAAGAAATTCTTAGTAAAACTTTAACACTCTGTATACCGAAGACTACGCGGTTTTTTGGGTATAAGTTTATTCAGCAAAGTTGTTTGGCTACATACAGCGGAAACACCTTTGATAATTTTATAATTAATCCAGTTGTAAATAATTGTAAATAAATAGTAATTACTGACGACACTACATTTAATGGGCAACGACAGAAAAATAATTAAAGAAAAATTGGAAAAGGTACAATTTTAATTATATATTTTTTTAATTATAGTTTTACCCTGACATTTTATGGGTACCACCAAAAGCGTGGCTTAAATTTATTCAGCCGAATTGGCCAATACCATGAAAAGCGCTTTTTATGTTGGGAGTTCCCATGTATGCGCGCTGTACATTCTAACATAAAAAGTCTTACAAGCTAGTATATTATCTTTTTTTTTTTGCCTAATTTTGGTTTATTTTTCGCTGTTAGGTTAAGTAACTATATAGTAATCTGAAATAGTACATTATAATAAGATGCTCAACAACTAGAATAAAAACAGAATTTTAATGTAGATTTCTTTGTTATAGAGTTTCCAGTAACCTCGTACACAAGCCTGGGGGATATACGTTCTTCTGATTTTATTGCTGAAAAGTCTTATTCTCAACCGCGTAATAATAAACAAAGAATCTGTTATTTTCGTGGTCAATTTGAACCGTATACGAAGAAGAGAAAGCCTTACTTTTATACTAAACACTGGTTTGCAGAAATGGAGCACAGACTTTCATTAAAATTTTATTACGAGGTACGTAGCGAAAGACAGATTTTGTAAAAGTTAAGTACCTATGTCACTACAAAGCTGCTTCAGAAAATGTATCTATACCTGCTGATAGCTAAATAAATACTTACAAGCATTAGCGACCTATCAAGTACTTCAAACAAAATCATTTTAACTTTTTGGAAAAACTGCATGGTTATTTAATTAATTAAAGCTGAATGTAAATAGCAAATGTTGAGAACCAGTGAAAATACCAGTTGTAAAACTGCGTTTGCACTACAGGTTGCAATACCAAACAAGTAAAAATTTCTTTCTAACACCGTATTCGAAAGTGGGCTTTTCTTTACTCATTTTGCAATAGAAACTAGAGTTTATTTGACTAGTCAGGAAAATACTTTACCGTACCAGTCAAGTAAAGTATTTTCCTGACTCAAAAAAAATAAGTGCAAACTTCAAGAAAACATTAATTTATTCTTCTTCTGGAGGTGCACATGAAAACTCTTCACTATCACTTTTACTCATTTTTAAGAAATACAAAACCAAAATTGGGAATAATTACCTAATTACCTACACAAAACCAACGCCAACAGCTCAGAGCGTGTATTTTTTTATATTTACAATTTTGTTTTTGTCACCTACACAGACAACATGATTTTTGCGAAAAAATTCAAACGGTTTTTAATTTATTTGGGATTTCTGCTTTTATATCGTTTCAAATATGTAAATGCAAAATATGTTTACAATTAAATACTGTCCAACTTTATTTACATATTATTTATAAAATGCATTTTATTATTAATATTTAATACAAATTTAAAGTGCTGCCATGCAAATACTGAAATTTGACAGTTTCAACAAATGAAAAATTTGGTTGTTTGGTTAACGTATTGACTTTAATCAGCAGGAGATCCGGGTTCGACTCCTGCTGCCGACTAGTAATTTCTTTCTATTTTTTAAATCTTTATTTGACATCTCCCTTTTGTAATAATTAACTAAAATAATTCTACTTATAAAAAAACTTAATAATATAAAAATTTAAAAAAACTAAAAACGTCACAAGGTGTCCGACAGCGAGGATCGAACGCAGGACATCTAGATTAGAAGTCTGACGCTGTATTCAAATGACCACATTCTTCCATTCTTAAAATTTGCCAATTATGGTAATATTTAAAGGACAGTACCTTACATTTAAAAATCAATTCATTAAGAATATACAGTGTAAATAAACCAACTATTAGAAAATCTCAATTATAAATAAATTTAGTTCTATCTTGTACATTTTTACATATTTGCCGTAAAATTAACTGGGAAGATAAAAGCATAATTTGGTATACCTATATGTATACCAAAGACCACCCTGTATGTGATTACGACATTAAAAAAAACCGGTGTTAGAAAAAGCATTATACGTAACATGTCAGTAAAGTATCACTTTCCTGACTAGTTACGTAAACTACTATTAATTGATTTGTTGTACTTTTTAAAGTTTGTAGGTACTTTTATGTTGTATTTGTAGCTGTATATAAAGTAACGAAATAAAAATTTTGACAGCTATGAAATTTCCAGATTCTTGGTTATTGTTAAAGCAGGCAATCATGTTCCTGTAAAATGACTGGCAAATTCACTGTGTAGTACATACTTGGTATAAACCGTTTGTACCATAAACGTTTGGAAATATAACAGGTTACATTTCGAATATTTTATAGAATTTACCAGGTACATCTACCGTGTAAATATTTTGTGGATCGGCTCAACTCGTCGATAGAAGCGGTAAATACACAAACATAGTAACCTATAAAAAAGTGTACAATGACGTGTGGTCGAGCTGCAAACAAAAATAAGTGAATGTGCTTCAGTAAAAAATGAACAATATTAGAAGGAGTATGATCTATCTGTAGTTTTCTAGAAAATACAATATATTTAGTGCAAAAGAATTTTTACAAATCACACCTGGAATTCAGATGGTCCACAACTACATTCATCTTTTATCTATGAGCATAATTAATAAAATTTTAACAAGCACAAACAAACTTTTTATATGCTTTTTAGGTTCAGCAGATACCAATTCCGTGAAATTTCGTAAACGCCTGACATGACACTATTGACAAATATACCACGAGAGCAACAAAAAACCAAGTCAAGAATACCCATGAATTCTGAATTTTTTGTCTTTGACAGTTTCATATTAACAAAAAAGTAAAACAAAAGCTATTAAGAGTGACATTTAATAGTTATTTAAGCAACGAAGGCGGTAAGTACGTTTTACCGATTTGAGGGTAATAGGTTTGGGGACTGAGCCCGAGATGCTTATAACTTTTTCTGCACAATCGCGTTTCTAAATTGCAAAATTTAAGCAAATTGATTAATCGTTTAAAATTAAAAAAAACGCAGTGGTTGTTTTTATTATTACTTTCACTAAGATTCATTATAAAACAATTTTTTTTATTAACGCCCGCAGGCGGGGCGGTAAAATTAACTTACAGAACTTCGTGAAGTTAAAAATGTTAACAGAAGAACATAAAATTTTCATTATTAGTATCTTGTTTTCGTAATGGTATCAAGCAGGTATCAAGAATGAAAATTGTGAATGGGAATATTCAATAATCAAAATGATGATGGCATTTAAAAGTTTAATGTTTGAATTCATAACTTATGGATTACTCCAAGACAATTTTTTAAAATTCCAAGAATATTTTTGACTTGGTTTTTTGTTGCTCGCCCGGTACTTAACCTGAAAGATTGTGTTGTTTTGTAAGATATCGTTTCCTTATTTAACTATCAACGTCTTCTTACTATCTAGAAAGAATTAGATTAAATCTAAAACACAGGCAGTGGCAGTAAATATTTATGTAACAGGTAGTGTTTTTTAACAGTATTGTTATACTTGCAATTAGCAAAAGTGTCACTGTCAGGTGATATTCAAACTTGAATTTTGAATTTTTCGAAATTATCTCAGAAATGACTTACAAAGTTTCATAGCTAACTGTCAAAATTTTTATTTTGCTATTTTCGTTGGTGAACTATACCTCGAGACTTTATTATAAATATACCTGGGTTTGTGTCTAAGTACTTATTTTGCCAAGTGTCTGTAACTGCACCTAGATGGAGGAAAATAAGTACTTGTTACAACACTGTTACCATGGATATATTTGTAAGAATTAATAGTTTACAACAGTTGTAACCATAGAACTAAAGTTCTGTGTTATTTACAGTTAAGCAACCATTGAAATATTGTCTGGGTCATAGTGAGTAAATTGCAGACTTTTAGGGTCGTATTCACATAGCATGATTAAAATATTTAATAAACATGATATAGCTTTATTCCATCTTAATAAAAAAAAAAGAAAGAAATTTCTTTTTATAGTCATAACAGATGCTTAAAATTAACTATGCCTTGTGAATTCGACAGTATACGCTAGGAAAGTTCAACGCGATGCTTTCGCAACCTCGTGGATATCTTTCTAGTGTATTCAATTATGTAAAGGTTGACTGTACAATTTCTGTGCAAAAAAGATAAATCATGCTACCAGCGGTATCTTTTTTTACAAAACTGAGTTGTCCTGTCTCTGTTGCCTCTCCCTTGTCTCTCTCCTTTCTTTTTTGTTTGTTGTTTGGCTTTTTCTGAGTTTGGGCTTTTTCATCAGCTAGTAATGTGATCGGTATCGTCCCCGTTATTACTAGTAGCCCGTCCGTAGGCAGTGTGCAGTATGCCATGGCCACTCTTAGTGCTTTTGCCTTTAGCATCTTACATACAGTTTTCTATACTTGGCCCATTTCAATGCACTTTTCCAGGCTGGTGCTCCGTACAGCAGTATTGAATTAACCACGCTTGCTGTGGTTGGTCCATCGATTCTTGGCATCATACTCCTAGATACTTCAGTTCACTCTTTGTATTACTGACTTCTTCCACTTCTATCTTTATATTTTTTTATTTTTCTTTTTCCTTTAAGCATGATAGCTTCGGTCTTTTCTAACGAAGACTTGTTTCATTTAATTAACTTAAAGATACTATTGCATGTCACAATTTTTATGTTTTTTTTAAAAATCTTCTTATGTGAGTGAATATTCAAACGCAAACTTGGATTCAGTGGAAAAGACTGTATAAGAAACAGTGGAAAAAATATGACATTGCATTTAAAAAAACACCTGACTATCGTTTCGTTGATACTATTAGTTTATTTAAAAAAGGATCTAGCTGGCCTTGTAGATTTTTCAAAATAATTTTATTTAGTTTTTAAATTTTATAGCCCAGCCCCCATGTGTTGTTTGATATTTCTTCAATTAATTCCCTTCACTTCTCTTCTTTGGCTTTTTTTATATTAAGAGAAATAATTGTTACAAGATTGGCAACACTACTTGTAATTAGTTAGTAACTTTTAGTTGGTTGCTAAGTTCAATATATACTGGTAGAAGTTGATAGATATGTATATTTGAGAATGTTATTGTTTCGTGAATTATCACACTTTTGTTCTTTATGTTAATGTGTTTGTAATAAATATTGTGTTCTTAATAAGCATTTATTACTCTGCTGAACATTTTATACTTTCTTTCATTGTTTGTTTTAATTCTTTATATTTTCTATATACTGCTTTTTTTGCCCTTCATCTTTTGCTTTTTTTATTTCTTTTGTGGCTTTCCTTCTCTCTTTTATAGCTTCTTCTCTTATTTCGCTTAATTGGTGATTCTACGAATATACTAACTTTGTCTTGTTATTTGTTTTTTTTTCTGGGAAATAGCTTATCACAAGTTTCCGTTATCGCCTTTGTTAGCCTCTTGTGATTTGGCTCAATTTTTTGTTTCCTTAGTGCATTCCTTTAGGTCTTCGCTAACTTTCCACCCATACCTTTTCTTTAGTTCCCCCTTCCCTTGTACGGTATTTTTATTCTTTATTGTGTACATAATATAATAGTGGTCACTTAGGTTTTCTATATCGTCCCTGACCCTCCAATTTTCTATTCTATTAGCCATTTGAGCAGAAGTTAGGATGGCGTCAATTGTTGACCTGCTTTCTCCTTTACAAGATGTCGGTGAGTTATCTTCGTTTATAACGATCAAATCTAGCACTGCTGTCCAGTCTTGAAAAATGAAAGAGACAATATCTTTCTCTATCGTTTTTCCTTCTATTTGTTCTGTCCCTTATCTCCACATTAAAATCTCCCCCTAGTACACATTTCTTTTGGGTGCTTCTTATGTTGCTTCCAAGCTCGTGTAGTTGTCTTTGGAAATACGCTGTATATTCTTACTTCATCGGTCTCAAACCATACATAACCTTTAATTATCCCAAACGGAAAGAATTAACAGCACTTTGGTATAAAAATTTTTTGCTTGTTTTACGACTCAGGATAATGTTCTGTAAATATTTTACACCATCCAGATCCACCCTTATTTCTAACTTTAATATTTTAGTAATCTAGGTATCATTAATAGATAGAAGGGCTAATTTTTATTAACCGAAAAATTGTGCTTATCTTCCACTGCATTACTGATGTTTAAAAAAAACTAACAAACTAGAACGATTATGGGTGTACAGTAAGTATGGAATAAATTGTATATCTCCCAAGCTAAAAATAATTTTAAAAACTCCGTGGATACATCAATTTTTATTTGAGATTGCCCATCTTTTCTTGTATTTTATACAGTTTTGACATTATCAGTGTTTCGGTGATGACGTCATCATTATATTTTTTAACTAGAACGCCTCATATATTTTTTCATTTTTTTAAAAATCGACGTGTTCACCGAGTTTTTAAAATTATTTGCAGCTTGGGATATTTAGAATTTATTCAATACTTTTTGTACACACTGTATAAGTACATCATTAAAACAATGGCTAAATCCCAAATTTGTTAAAAATTTGTTTTTTGCCTGTGTAGTTTAAACACGTGCGATTTTCGAGTAAATTTACTTTTTTTAATGAACAAATAATGCATTTTTTAGAATTTATTTTATTATTGTTAGTAATATCAAGATTTTATTATCATTAGTGGGAGGTTTGGAACAAGTCGAAAGCTTATACAAAACGCACTTTTTTTACGTTCAAGTTTTTGTCTATTGTAACTACCTAGATTGTAATATGTATCTAATTGTTTTGTTTGTTTTTATTGTTTTAGTTCCCTTTTCTGTTATTTGGTATTTTCTTTTCTTATTTAACTTGGAATCATGCCAGAGAAAGACCCTACTACGAACGAGTTTATGAAGACTGATTAGAAATGATACTCGAAGAAAAATAATTTAGAAATAAGAGAGTAATAATAAAAAAAAATAAATTATATAAAACGAGAAAAAGCCTATAATAAATTATTTAACAGACAAAAAATAAAGTTTACATTAGTTTTATTTTTTATGTAATGTCACTTCTTATGAATAGAGATCTTATATTTGTTTGAAATAAAAACAGCTTGTTAAAATGTATGTTACCCATATTTTTACTGTATTTTTATTTATTAATATCAATAATACACTGTTTAAATTGCTGTGCAAAAGAAACCTTTCATGCGTACAATGTACATTATATGTATGTCCTATTTAAATAATCCCCGATTCCAGAAACATAATAGTCTGTTGCGACGGAATATGAGGCCACCAACTAATTTGTTTTATTATCTTTACATAATCACTCACATCAGTTACGAAAAGCACAATATTGTTTGACAAGACGTTTCGCTCGTTTTGCAAATTATTCGATTCAAAAATAGGGTTTTTTCATAACGTATTATGCATCGTATTTCATCTAAATTCGTTTTATTTCTATATTTTAAAGTGATTTTGACTTCACAGTCCAGTGATTGTAGAGGACATGGAAAGAGGGAGAATGTAAACATGATAGGGTTATTTTGATTTCTTATGCTATAAATTAATACATTCTGCAGTACCCTGGCCTGCACGATCACCTGATCTAACACCGTTAGATGTCTTTTATCTGGGGCTATGTCAAGAATCATGTGCTTAACCAAAATTTTGAAAATGAACAGCAATTATTACAGTTGGTCACAGCAGCGTTCAACATAAAACAATCAAAACCAAAATAATCTTATCAAGTGTACATCATTAGAATTGTGACAACAAGAGCTGTCCAAAACAATTTTCAATTATTTTTCCGCCTAATTAAAAAATGAGGTTGATAGTGGTTACTCGAAACCGAAACGTTGTACAGAAATTCTGTTAGCGTATTTTAATAGATAACAAAATGTGGCAATGGAAAAGTGGTTTTAGTTTTCTGATATTTCTTCAAATAAATAAAAGAAAAATTAATAACGAAAATCGGGAAATCTACTTTTTTTAAATATCTCTAAAACTATCCAAGATATCTAGATTTTGCTAATGCCAACAAGAAGGTCCTATAAATAGCCAACTTTCATCCCTTTTAACCAATCCTGTATCTTTTACCGTTTCCAAGACTCCCATGCTGTGCATCCTTATCTTGGACACACTGTATATATTTCTGAACAAAATGTAATGCTCTACAACTTCATGTCTGACGACTTTTCCAAAAACATAAGGCTGGGGAGTTAGAAGAACAACTTCGACAAAAAATGCAAGGCAAAAAAAGTTTTTTAAAAATTACAGATTTGCGCTGGCGAATATCTCGGAATCTATAACACATAGGAAGAAAATGAATATAAACATTCTTGCAGGAAATTTAATTATCTTGTATTTTCTAAGAAATACTTTTTACCGTACAATGCACCATTTCTGAGTTATAAGCGAAAAACCGACAAAAGGACCTTTCCACCCTCCCCCCTAAAGCGGCAGGGCTAGGGGCGGGGCTTTTAGTATCTTTGCTTCCTTACTACCCGCAACATATTCCTTAAGAGAATAATTCCTTTACAACCCCCTTTTGAGCATTGATTGACTTTCCGTGAGAAATCACGAAACGTATCCAAAAACTTAAAATTGCTGTAACCTCTGACCTGTAGAAGATAAATTAGTAACTGTTACATATTTATAAAGGGGACTAAATGCTCTACAACTTTTTGTCTGGCTACTTTTTTATAACATAAGGCTGAGGAGTTAGAAGGACATGTTTGACGAAAAATGTGAGATAAAAAAAAAATTTTTTGAAAATTATCGATCTTCGCCTGCGAATATCTTCGAAACTATAACACATAGAAAGAAAGTGAATATAGACAGTCTTGTAAGAAATTTAATTATCTTTTATTTTGTAGGGAATACTTCTTGCCGTACGACGCACAGTTTCCGAGTTATAAGCAAGAAACCGAAAAGAGGGACCTTTCCATCCCCCTCCCCGCCTGAAGCGGCAAGGCTAGGAGCGAGGACTTTTTATCTCTTTGCCTCCTAACTACCCCCAACACATTCCTCAAGAGAAAAATTCTCCCCCTTTCCATGTTCTCTATAACCCCTTCGTTGACTGGGCGAATAAGAATAACAAACATACTACATGTGAGTTGTGACCAGATTTCAAGAAGGCCCTGTCCTTCATATATTCAAAATTGTTTGTCGAAATGACAGTTTAGATGTTTGTGATATGTTGAACATAGATTAAATTCTCGTGATTTGTGTTGTTTTTGTGAAATTATTTTAATGGATAAAAATTCAAATGTCGGCGGTATCCGAACATCGGTTAGTCTATCTTAATGAGCATTCCTTATTATCTTTAATAGCAGCATATTTTAGTTGCAACGCCTGAAAGAAGGTTTGCAAAAGACCATTCAAATATTTAGAGTTTACGAAAGCGACACGGATGATAATTACAGTGGAACAATCAATCAACCTGGTATGCGACCTCAGTACCAGAATGTTAGAAATACCCCAAGGAGATCACAAGTTCGATTTAATAGACAAGGTTATCTTGGAAGTGAGGAAGACCTGGAAACAGAAATAAGTGCTGTAGAACTTGAATCGGATTGGGATCTCACTTCAGTAGACTCTGCAGGAACTGTACTTAGTGTATACTCCTTAGCAGACGAAGAAGTCTGTGATGGAACAGATGACACATGCAACAGTCATGGTAGGTTTTTATCTAGTGCATAATTCAAACCTAAGTAGTATAGGATCAAAGAATTATCTTAAGAGTTTGCCAACGAGGAATACCCAGAAATTTGCCAAATCAGTTCCTAGATTATTGATGGAAGATCATTTTTCAGGCGCGGATACTATACGTTCGCAGCCAACGTTTCCCGCAGCGAGACCAGTAGCCAGACAATATCCTATGACACCCAAGATTAGAAGAGATAATTTAGGTAGTATACCACTACAAACCTCTTTTATTCCAAAAGATTCACACATAGCTGCCGTAGAGATTAGAACACCTCCAAATACATTCAGACAACAACCTCGAAAAGGACCTACACCTTCAGATTCAGAACAAGGAGCAGTTTCAGATAGTAGCAAAACTTATAAGATGTATGTTCGTCAAGAACAGATTCCGATTCCTAAAAGACAAGTGTCTCTGAGTTCTTTTATCGACTATCCTTATTCTGTAAAGAAAACTCCTTCTGTTGAAGCTAGAGAATTACAGCCTCCCAGAAAGCCAGTAGGTTTTGTTCCAGCTAGATATTACGCTCGACCTAAAGCAGAACCTATGCCTCTCCCAAGGAGAGACCCAGTTCTCCCAGAGAGAAGAATGAAAAACTATATGATAGAAGACAAACTAGAGGGTCCAATAAATCGTTTTAATTATGCATTGGTGTTTCCTGATAAAACTAACGTCATGCGTATAGAGCTCCAATATTTGTTAGAAAATCTAGAACGGCATGGTCTAGAACTAGAATTAGTACGGGGTGAGGTATGTTACGTAAATGTGACTCTAAAATTTTAAAGATATAACATTTAATTTAAAATTTACAATCAATGGTAATTTAACACAAAAACGGTGTCTAATTGTTGACCACATGTATTCCTTCTAAGATAATTTCAACATCATTCAGATGAAAATGAGTAGTTTGAACCAGTACAGGCTTTTCCTGAAAAAAGGTACAATTTACTAATATGCCGGTACCTTCCGTTCTAGGTTTTAGCCTCCTCTTACCTCATGTATCTATTCTCTCTTGTATTATTTTCGTTGTGCTCCATTTTTTTTGCACGAATATTCTAGAACTTGACTACATTTCTTCAGTTAGCAGCTCTTACTACTAATTATAAGGGCGTTATATGCATTTTGAATTTTACTCTCTTCACGAGTAAAATGTCTTTTGAAAGATTATCTAAATCAAATCATCTCTTAGACTAAGATTTATGTCTGATATATGCTCTCAAAGCAACTCTCTAACAACTTCCTTTGTAATCCCACCAAAATTTGTTCAAGTTTGGTGCAAGATTTTTTTCGTAAGAAATAACGGCATGTTTCCTATTTCCATTACTTTACCATTTAATATGTTTTGAAACTTAATTTAAAAATTTTACCATTCATTTCACATTAATAGTACCGAATTATTAGCACATAATGCATCCATTCTCAAAATTTGAGATAAATTAACAGCACCATCTGTGAGTAATTAATTGTTAAAGCTACCATCTTATGCATGTAAATCTGTAGATTAATTAATGTTCGAAACCTAGGCCTGTAATTGATATAATGTTAAGAAACACGCAGACGTTTACTATATGGTTACTTATGTCGTGTGTAACTAATTTGCCTGAGTCGTTTGTAGATTTTAAGAAATCATAAAGTGCAAAAATAGTGTGATGTGCCACAACTACTGATTACAGAGTAAATGTGTGGCAACATCGCATCAGTGTTAAAATAACTTAAATACATGAATGTCTGTTTGCGTACTTTGACGTTTGTCACTTTACCAAATATCAATTTTTACTTCATTGCAAATGCAAATGTTTGTCAACAAAGTTTTATTATTTTGATGACAGTTATTTATTATTAACTGCTGAAGAAGGGTTCATTTCTGAAATGCTTAAAGAAATAAAAAATCTTCATAATTAACTTTAATTCAGAAGAAGTAAAATACATAAATAAAATTCTAAACATCAAGGAAATCTTAATAAAGAGTGGTTTAACGTAACATGAAGTTTGATAGGAAATTATTTATAATTCTTGATCTATTCATGTACAGCCAACTCATAGAGTAATGTTACAAAATATCAATATTAGAAAAATATTATTCGATATATCGAAGAACCATTTGATATCAACAAATACATCGATACATTGATACCAATGGGCTTAAATTCAGATTCTAGAGCGGAGATGCATATACAGTTGGTCCAACCGATCTTGGAACACACGTCACAAATTTTATCAGTGCGCAGTATTGAAATGACAAATATCATTTGTTTTTTATCCCACTATATGTATAGTAAGGAGAATATCAGTATTACTTGTCCGTGCTTACTACACACACTTGATCAGGTGTGTTCAAAGATCGAGTGGACCAACAGTACATTGAATTATCTTCATTTGAGCAAGATATTGACATTCAGTCCGGATACCCATTTGCAATTATTTTTTTAATTGATAGTAAATGTTTTGTAGGAAAAGGGCCTTCTCTCAGTCGAGACTACTACGAATAAAAAACTAATGTGAAAAACGATATGGTACAAAGTAGCAGTACATTATGAATTTAATATTAATAGCTGTGTATATCATTTAATTATCTATGCACTTTCAATATCTAATAAAAACTACTATTTAAACAAAGATTACGTATATACTGTAGATTACAATTTGTAACAAATCAGATAACTTTATAGGAAAATATGTAATGGTAGAAATAGTCCAGTATATCTAAAGAGAACTTAACAAGAAATATTGAAACAGTACAAACTTTATTAAAATCATATTTTAATGCAAATATCCCGATTACCTATTTAACTATTTTAATATGTAGGCACAATTCAGAGCTAAACAAATTAATTTCTCTGCGTACTCAGATGTTAAAAAGGTTCTATTATCACTAATAATTTGCCCACTCCGACTAAACACTCTTTTGAAGCTACTCTAGTGGCCTGAGCAGATACATATTTTTCAGCCGATATTGCCAGTTTTGGAAACTTCATTTCGTTTTGTTTCCACCATATCAAAGGATCTTCTTCTAAGTCAAGACCGGAGTTACTTAAAGGGAAGCAGTGGTGAATCCCACTTTAAACTCTTAGAGGTCGGGTGGAAAAACGTACTGAAAGTGGGCGATGGTAAAATGTAGGTAAATCCACCTGGTACTCCAAACAATAATTTACTATTTTTACTAAAATGGTCTCTCCACTATACATCTGGAGCAGGAGGCAAGATAGGTATTGCAATAAACCCAACAGCCCGTAATAAAAATATAAGCATGATTATGACGAAATTTAAAATAAAAAAGAAAATATCGGTTATCTCGAAAATACCGACTATGCATCTGTACTCGGCAAAAAACTTTAAGTTGATTTAATATACAACATGTCCCGTAAAGTTACAGGAACATGAAAACAGACCAACAGAATGTACGAATTCAGAAACGAAATTTTTAAATTTCGTCGAATATAAAACATACCAGCATAATAATAATGAAACAAAATATAAATATGAAGAATATAAAATAAGTTAGAAGTAAATAATATGGAATATAACCTGAAGTAGATGTTATTGCAGTAATTATCCTATGTGCCTAATTAATATATTAATTGATATCGACATAGCAATAAATTATGTACAAGTGTAGCTATTTCTGACACTTTTTACAAGAATTGGCTAAAATAAAAAAATAGATTTATTTCTTAAAAAATACTAGATTTGCAATGTAATTATACGTGATACTGTGTGCTTTGTAATCTGTTACGAATCCAAGTTTGCAATAAAAAAATAGAAGTTTCCATTTACATTTTGAAGTTGCCTCCCATCTCCTCTATAAGAGTGGCTCGGGAGTTTTCAATTTTTACACCATCGAAAAGAGGACGTCAGAATTAGTAAGGAAACCGTTTGTTTCAGCAAAGAATCTTAAACTCCTCAATTTTAATAGGGGTGAACGAGTGGTCTGAGACACCCTGTATATATAAAAACTCTATACTAGAGTCCTATATACACCATTAAAACGTATTGTATTGAGTGTGCACTAAATTATAGTTCTTTTCTGTTGTAACTAAGACGCATTTTAAAATGGGTTACCTGACACCTACTGACATCGCTAGAGCGGTTACTATTGTCAAAAGTGGTTTAGAGTATATGCCAGTCGTTAGAATTCTCAGAATTTCCGTATCTACTGTTCATCGTAATGAGAAAAGATTCAAACATACTGTGTTTTACATACGTAGACATGACCAAGAAAAGAAACAAGCAACTACTTCCTGTAAGATATGAGTTTTGCATTATAGTATTACATACTCTAAGAAATCGTCTGCAACTGCTGTTTTAATGTATTATTTAATAGAGAATGTATGCATCAGGCACGGATGACGTGCTGTAAGAAGAAGATTTGATAATACTGGTTTAGGATCAAGAGCATCAGTCAAGGGTCACAAACTGGAGGTATATCATTGAACGGCAAGATGGGCTTTTGCATGTGCACAACAAATTTCGAATTTAGAGCGGTGAAGTAAGACGCTTACAAATGAGAGCCGTTTTTGCGTAAATGCTATTGATGGTAGGGAAAGAGTATGAAAGCAACAATAGAGCAATATTCAAAGCATAACATAATTTCAATAGTCTCATCTGAAGAAGACTTTATAACGATTTGGACTGATATTCGCTGCCGGTTGAGAGAGATTCTGAAAAATGTGGTATTTTTTGCCCCATTCATACATAAGTGAGAGTTTCCTTTTATTGTACGATACCCCTGCCTACACACTGCTCGCTGTGTAAAGAACTTCCTATTTAAAGTTGATATAAACGCCATGAACTCCCTATCTGAACCAGCGGTGGTCTGTGACCTAGCTTCAGGGTAGGCTGAAACTAGGTGATTGGTTTAGAATTGTCAAATTCTAAAGAAATTAACCAACAAATGGTCTCAATCTTCTCTGAAGGTAGATCATGAACCGCCACTGCGAGTGAACTCTATAAAACACATAATATGGAACATGCTAGGAAAATGCTCTCTCTGCCGTCAAGAACACATAGATATTTACTTGTAGATGCATTAGTCAAAAATGGAATAACCTGGAAACCACTGATAACCTCATTATAAGTATGAGCGTGCGTATGGAGGCAGCAATCCAGAATTGCAAAAAAAAACAAAGATACTGTTACGTTCGCTATCTTTATTCAAAAAATCGATTTAAATGACGTTTTGTTTTGTCTTTTTCTAAATTCTAAGACAAAATCAAGATAACTTCAAACAAAAACAAATAAAAATTGAAAAAACTTTTTAGAAAAATTGATTTTTTGTGTGTTTCTAAGTTTGCCGATTATTAGAGCTAATTCACCTTTTTTGCATCAAAACAGTAAATAGTTTCTCTTTTAAGTAAGTTATCTGGTTTTAGCTGAGATTTATCAAAGTGACAAGTTGTTTTATGTAAAATACAATTGTTTGTTCATTAAATCAATTTAGCAAGTAATTGTCTTAATTAATCAAGTTCAGTTTTTAAACAGTTGATGCTGTAAAGAATTACTTTTAAAGTATGGTTATATGTTTCACAGCATCTAAATGCCAATTTGGTATTTGTTTTGATACATATGCCAATAGCAACACTAGTAAATGAAGTACAAAAGCAAAAGGTTCGACTCTCTTGCATGTTGCCACATTATCCAACTGAAGAACCAACTAAGATGCACTGGTTTACAATGTGTTTTGCACAATTTGCAGAAATTGAGCCAGAAGTGTAAGTAAAAAGAAAACTGATTTTTTTTTATTAGCCTAGTTAAAAGCATTACTTTATTTACAGAGGATATTATTCCAATTTTGTAACGAGTGCGGAAAAAGTAGTGTTTATTCATCAAATAGTAAATAGAGCTAAGTTTGGTGATGAACCTGAACATTACGGTATAGATGAGATGATAAGAGAAGAAATAATTTCGGATGCTTTTCCACTTCATGATGGCGATTCACACCCATCCTGGTTAAAGCCTCTTTCTGATAGACAAGTAAGTATTAAAAGTAATGAAAAATTGTTTATTTATTTATTTATGTATGTAGACACTTATTATGCAGATGTAAGTCCATAATAATTATCATAGTTTAACGCAAATATTTCCTAAATTTCTTTAATCAAGGCAACAGAATTTTGTTGTTATGCCACTGAGCGTAAGGGTTTTAGATTGTAACACATTATTTCTTTGTTGTATTAAAAAATTTATGTTGTTCCTAAGTTTACTTAAAATGGTACTTCAGTTTCCTTTAAAAATATCTCACATTTATGTAAAGTGTATGTCACCTTTTTACGAGTCTACGATATTCGTTTATACTGCACTCAAATTAATACACTACCAAAACCAAGAGACTTCTTTATTTTTTATGGTTACGTAAATGTTGTTTTACGCAACGGAGATGCATATTGATTATATTTAATGAACAAACTTTAGGAGAAGCTTGTTTGTTATGTACTGCTGAGAACTGCAGCCTCACATTCTCATTAAGGTAGTAGTAATGGGTTATTACCGGCAATACATTTGTGAGTACAAAACAAGTGAATGCTTGATACTGATTTATTAATTCCTGATTTTTCCTTGTATACAAAATTGACATGCTGACATTAATAACAAATTACAAACTAGGTAACACAGAAAAATAACAAATATGCAAGTAACAAATAAAATATAACAATTCTGCAACTTTTGGTTTTACAATTAGTGTATCTTTTTACTGACCTAGACTTTTCTTTATTTATTGTTTAATACGTTTATAGTACAACATAGTAAATGTATCTACTCGTTTTATGTAACTCGATACACTTTGATTGTAGAAGTGCTGACTGGTACATTCCTGTACAATGAAATGTGACGCACTTCTTTTAATATGTTGTAAATGACCTAGAAAGTTTCGTTATTGAAAATAATTTATGTTGAAATATTAGATTTGATTTAATTTTATGAAGTTGGAATTAAGTTTTTTAAATGGAAAATAATCTGTTTAATTCAAGATTAAACATTAATTTAAAACTTAATTCGAAATTATATACAGGGTGATTCAAAAGGTGTGGACATAACTGTAAGGGCTCATTAGACTGGTGATTTGGAGTAATACCCTATAGTGTATCCATATTCGAGTTTCAAGGTGTAACGGGAAAAAGCTGAGAAAGAGGCCTAATGCCCGTTACAGATGTGGGAAGATGTTCAATCCCGTAGCTCAAGTCGAAGACGGGTGTGGTTCAACCTAAACTTACCTTTAAAACAAAGGAAAAAGCTTACACACTTTCAAAGTCTCTCAATATAATTTAAAGATGGTAAAACCTAAGAGCGCCAGAAGCTGGAAATCTAAGACACTATGCCAGCCCACGCAGCTCCTCGCAGGCTAACACCCTGTATATGAGCACTTTCGAAAATATTATCCTGAATACTAACACCTTGTATATTGGTGAACTTACATGCGCAAATGGGGCAATATATAAATATAACTCCGGACGTATATAAAACTACTTCCCAAATAAACTTACCCGGGGGAAGGCTATTGATTATTTACTTCGAGAATAAACAGCACCCCCTTAGAGCTTAGTTAAGCAATAAACAAAACAACAAATAATTTATTTAGTTAATCACGTGTCGAGTCCCTCTGTCTGCTTATGATCTTCCACCTAAAGGAACTCGTTTATTATAAAGATAAAAAAAGTAAATAAATGATTTAAACGATGCTCCTTTCAAACCTGGCTCACATTTGGCTTATACAAATAACCTCTTTGTTTCTGTAAGATATTATAAAACAAAACAAAGACACAATAAAACAGTGCGGAAATACACAATAATGAAAGTTTATTTAATTCTTAGCAAAAATGTTTAAACAAGACAAATTAAACATCAAAATAGCAAATAGTATCATAGTTTTTACTTGAAAGCAAATATAAATAAATAGCGAATGAAAATTTAAAAGATTTTATTACATGATCGAAAGATTTTAACTTGACAAAATAAATCGAATTAACCAACAATATTTATTGACAAAACATAAAGACAAATTAAGGCATTTATTCAGGTTATCCAAAAATTTTTACTTAATGAAAGTGAATTAAAATTGTAACATTTAATGAGACCACATAAAAGCTAACCAAAACGTTTAATAACAACCAATTATTTTGTAAATGGAATGTAAAAAATGGTCACCAAATCTTTACAATTTAGAAAAAAAAACTAGCTTTATCTTAAATTACCTATTATTACATATTACGTTAGAATATTATTCAAAAATGATTGCAGAGCGAAAATGAATGAAATTGTTAACTTTATTAAAATCTAGCTGAATTTAGTGTATATTCTTCCTCTAAGTTCTCAGAAACGGGATTTTATGTAAAGCAATAATCTAAATCAACAAGTCAAAACCGTCAAAACTAAATAATAGCTTATCTTAATTCGTATATCCCTTGGCGATGTCCAGGGTTGGAAGGTTTGACTGTCAAATGGTGATGTCTTCAACAAACAGGGTACTCAAACAAATAAGAGAGTTTTTGAACAAAACAAGACATAGATTGGCTATATTTTTAATGCTCCTTCAACAGGCAGCTAACGGGCGATGTTTGTAACCATCAAAGAGTCTGTTAAACTCACTTTAAAACCACATTCGTACCTAAAGTTATTGTAAATATGTGCTTATAACACCACGCACCAAATAGCACGGAGAAACGGAAATTTGCTTGGCAGCAGCCATAGAATAAGCGGGGCGACACTGTACGTTCCCGAAGGATTCGGTCGGAATTTGACAACTTGAATTGCGCACATACAAAGAAAATTCTAGCGGCAAATATGCCGAATTGTCTACAAGCTTGCACAATGTTTTAATATCTGTCATAGAAGACGCTTATAAGATTTAAACAATACCACTTTTCGCAATCTTCACTACTAACAACACAAAGGACTTGCAGCAACAAAAGTTAAAGCGCGCTCGATTACTAACATGCTTGGTACGCAAGCTCAAGATGAAGTCTGCGACCTTTTCAATCTCACCTTCTACGCCGGTCACGCTCAGGCGTAATAATTCGATTCATAAAAGACCCTTTTACTCTAGAAGAAAGTAAAATGCATGGACCGCCCTATATTAAATGGAAAGTTTTTAGGACCCGTTACTACATTGTAAACAGTACTTAGTTGTCCGCAGCGTCCTAAAAAACAAGGCCTTCTAGGAAATTCGTCTGGCTTGACGACAAGAAAAATCGTGCCAAGACGCACGTACAAAATGGTAATTCGAAATTTTAACCAAGAATATTCTTATTAATTAAAATAAACGGTTCAACAAGCAAATTCATATGAAATGACACAAACCAATTTAAATCTTGCAAACTAAAAATATTTCTAAACTAAATTTAAACAGAGATCGGATGATTATGCAGCAATTTTAAAATAACATTACAAAGGATTGCCGAGATAATGAGGAAAAACTGTTTATTTAGTATACTAAATCTTAGAAATTAACTAGTTAACAAAAAAACAAAAAAAAATAAATAAAAATCACAATGATTGTTCAAAGTGGTGGCCGTTATGTTCTGCGCATGAATTCTGTGCATTGCGCAATTGCTCGGGCCTTTGACAAATTTCTGCAGCAGCTTGATGAAGTCGATTTATTAAATGTTCTTGACTTTTGATTGGAATAAAGTAGACTCTCTTTCAAACAACCTTACAGATAAAAGTCTAGCAGGCGTAAGTCCAGAAAACGAGCTGCCCATTGAACTGCACTCCTGCGCCCAATCCATCGCTGAGGGTATTTGTTATTCAACCAAGCTGTTACCAGACCTGCAGTACGAATAGAGGCCTTATCGTGCTGAAACTACATGTTCCTTCGTAGGGCCAGATGCACATCTTCCATTAGAATAAGCAGTTTCTTGGTGGAACTCCATGTAGTTTTGAGCATTAAAGCGATGTTGTACGATATAGGGCCCAATTAAGAGACCATCATTGATACCAGTCTACAAATTTATGCTAAATCGATGTTGGAATTTAGTTTCCCGAACTTCATGTGCGTTTTCTAATGTTCATGAATGCAAATCATGGTAGTTGTTAATTCCATTTTTAGTTAACTGGGCTTTGTCAGTTCACAAAATGTGCTGTAAGAAATCTAGAGTGTCGCCAATGGCATTTAACAACCAATGGCAAAACTTTTGTCGAGAGATATTGTCTTCTTTGCGTAGATTTTGCACGCTTTATAAATAGTGATGATAATACTCTTCGTCCTGAATTTTATGCCACACTGAACTTTGAGACAAGCCTAGATGGTTAGCAATTCTACAGGTACTAGTACATAGTAGGGTGGTCAGTTATTGCATTCATGGTATCATCGTCAAGATCAAACTTCTGTTTTGACCAACACGATGAAGATTGGTGAATTTTTCGAATTTACATAGGTTATTGTGAATTCTTATAAGAACTCGACGAGCGGATGTCTACGATGCAGATATCGCTGACGGTATTTTTCAGCTGCAGCAGCTGTATTTCCATGACACATTCTATAAGTAAAATGCATATTCGCATATTTCCGATGAGTATAGTTCATTATTATTAACTACTATCAATAATAATAATAATAATAACAACAACAACAACATTATCTGACACAAATCGTGAAGATAACTAAAGCAACTTACTACTCACAAATTGCTTGACAGATTTGTTCCCGTTATTTTGCATGGTAACCAGAGTAATACCCAGTCAGTTTTCGTCATTATCTTAGTAACCCTCGAGAATTGAAAATGGGAGTGTTATGGTTTTTTACTCCAAATCACCTGTTTAATCAGCCTCTAAAGATGTGTCCACACCTTTTGAATCATCCTGTATTTATTTACTCTAATCTTCAACGTTACGTTCTTTAAAAGTTTACTTCTTCCGCAAGAAAATTCACCTGCTGCAGTTTTTCGTTAACTCGACCGGTTTTCGAGAAAATTAAGCTTTTCTGAAAGCTTGAAAGATCGTTGCTACTTAATCTCGTTACATAGTAAATCGCACTGCCATGGAAATGAAACAAATTCTTTTAAGCTGGATATTCCAACAGTACTCTTTTAATCGCGTAAAACTCTCGTACTTACTGTAACCTTACTGTAACATTCTCAACAATCTTTACTAAAGTAAGCAGTGCCGGATTTACCATTAAGCTAAATAGGCTCCAACCTCGGGCCCCCAAGTTCGGGAGTTTCGCGCTAATGTTACAAGAATTGTTAAATTATAATAAAACCAAACGTTGAAATCATTTTGCGAATACTTTTATCGTTAATGGTTACAAATGGTTCAGGTGAGAAATCGTTTTCTCTCTTCAAGCTTATAAAATCTGATCATAGAACTTCAATGTCATATGAAATGTTGACGTGACGTGAAAAGGATAAAGTAAGAAAATTGTCCACAATTGCGCAATAACGAGGCATTAATAATTACTTTTTCCTAAAGATTAAATTCTAATAACCTCTATCTTATGAACTGGCGTTTAAACTTGTCAAATTTGAAGTGGAACAACAGCGCCTCTAGTGGGGAAGTAATCGATATTGAGCTCAATTTGCGATCGTCATTTCTTTAGTATCGATATTTTGTCTCACAATCAACCGGCTTTGACCTGCTATTGTGTGGTAGGTTTTTGTGTCACATTTAAAACAATTTTTCGTTTGCTTAGATTATTCTTCTATGTGTAGAGTTAAAATATACAAACATTTTCAATAAAAATCAATACTTCGAAGGAACAGAATCCAACAACTATTTTAACATAATGTAAAACAAAGATGATTTGCTGCGAACAAGATTAAAAATAAATATTTTTTGTCTAAATACATCACAGATCTAAGAAATTACTAAAATTTACCGCAAATAAAAAAAATGCTGCAAAATTAGAGAAATATGAACAATATGCGCGTCGCATTAAAACATGCAACCGATGAGATACGCAAAAAATGCAAAAATATGCATAAAATCTGAGAGCTTTTGTGGCTTTTACCGGAAGTATACAAAATTATTTCTGTGTTACAGTCTACAGAGTGAATTTCAAGATAAGAGCTCGTTTAGTATACGAAACTTACAATTTTTTTGCAGTGGTGTAAACGAGAAATGATCAGTTTTTGGGTCTTACAGTTAGTTTGATTGTCGTTTACATAAACAGATAGTTTTTTCTTTTTTAAATAAACTTGTATTTTCTTTGACTGGTTAATATTTAGACAGATACTGAAATGGAACAACATTACACCCATCTCTATTCACAACAAAGTGATTTTATCAAATAAACCTAAATTTATCGAGCCTTTTTGCATTATAACCCATAATTTACAACAACCTTAAAGGGACGAAAACTAGTGTTTGGTGATAATTTCCTATTATAATACTTATGTTAGAAAAACCTCATTTTTATGTTAATATAAAATATTATACGGTACATTCTTTTACAGAATTTAACCGCGTTCTGGGGAAGACTATCTCGGTTCACATATCTGCAGCCATTAAGATTAGTAAGTAAATATTTTGGGCCTGAAATAGCTTTCTATTTTGCATGGTTGGGTTATTTGTCCTGTTTTTTAACATCGGCAGCAATCTATGGACTATTTGTTTTAATTGCATCGTTAATTTCGCTAAGCGGTACAGAAGACATTCGAATGTATGTATGCATAATAGAAAGATTACAAAAATTTTACTTATCTGACGAAAATTTTAGAAAAGAGGTGTGCAATGCAGATAGGTATATGTGCCCCCTTTGTCTGAATTATGAACACTGCGCTTTTAGTAGAGTAAAGGACTCCTGTTTCTATAGTCACACAAACTATGTGTTCGACAATAGCTATTCGTTGTCGTATAGTCTATTTTTGGCAATTTGGAGTAATTTTTATGTCTTAAGGAAATGTTTTTAAATTTAACCGCGGTTATTTTTGACAGCTTTAATTTGTATAATATATTGGCAGAGGGCTCAAAACGCATTAAAAATGGAATGGAATCTCTATCATACTAATATGGAAAATTTTATAAGGTAAAGCTGCAATTTTAACAGCATTCGTAGTAAAAATTTAAGAATTTGATTTTTATTAGATCAACTTTCTTAAGACGATTAAAAGAGCAGCATATAGAAACACCATATATAGGAGAACCTCGTATACCATTTTTGTGGAGGTGTATGTGTCGAATCTTGTCGATGACCGGAATGATAATACTGGTATAAGTAATAGCTTGTATTTGAACGGCACTAGTAACCAAAGAATCAGCGATCATTTCTGGTACGTCATTTCACCAAAAACGTTTTATAAATTGTGTCGTTATACTAGAGTTGAAGATCTCGTAGAAGTTACCTCCTGAAAACGGCGCAAAACCCAACGCAATGGCCCTCCTCTAAAGTCAGCAAAGGAAACAATACAATCGCATTATATAGTTTCAAAGCTAATTTCTCTTGTAATAATCATTGACTTCATGTTACTTAGAATTTATTTTAGAATTGCATAATAATAAGATTTACTACATATCATAACACCAAAGAAAAGTTACGTAACAATGAGACAACGTTTAAGGGTGAGTTGCCGGGGTCAAAATAAGTTGATTGAGCCCAACTTTCAATTAGCAAAATTACTTCTTTCAGAAATTACAGATCTAAGTAGTTTTTCAGTCGTAAACTTTCACTTTAAAGTCCTCTAGCTTTAAGTTCTTATGGAAGCTTGTTTGCTTCTTGCAAGTTGGGCTTAATCGACTTATTCTGACACCAGAAATCTATACTTAAACGTTGTCCCATTGCTACGTTAGTTTCCGAACAACCTGTAAAACATGTTTAAGTCTTCCAATACGTTTTTTCAAGAATAGTGCATTTTAACGACTTACGGGTGGCGTTTACGTAACATTGAAGCATAATGAACTGTCTTTTATGTAATAAGCAGTCTATAAAAGCTGAAATTATGAATTAAACTGCGTACGTTCCTATAAGAGTTTTCAAGGAATTGTTTTGTTGCAACCTGAAAAAAATAGAGTTAGTATTCAAAAAAAGGGCTTAAAAAAGTTAATTGCTTCATATCACAATTAGATCACAGTATTGTGTACATATATAGGGTGTGCCGCAACTTGACCGACAAACTTATACCATACAGGCTGTTACAAATTCGAGTAGTTGTATGGGGATCTCAAAAACCGTAAGAGATACGAACTTGTCTAAATTATTACAAAGTTGCGCATTTATTTGCCTAACAATATGCCGTTTAAAAAATTTAAAAATTTTGAATACTTCCGGAGATATCCGGGAAAAACCGAAATTATAATTTTTCGTTTTTACTTTCTTGCGCCTTTGTTTTTAAGTTTATTTAGAAACTAATAACACATTATTAAAACACTTTTTTATGTTCTTTAAAACTGTTTAATCATTTTTTAAATACGACGTTTCGTATTTCAGATATCATCATCAGGTCAAGTTTTTTCAATACGGACCTGGATTTCTTTTTTCTTTTTACGTTTTTGTCAAAAAATACATTTGATTTATTTTTCGTCTTGTGGTTATTGTAGCTTCTTGAAGGCCACTTCTGTCCAAAGAAGTAATGTATTGAAAATGCACATTTATGAAAAAATTTAAAATTTATTTTTTTTAATTTTAATAATAGTTATTATTGTTATTAGATTTCTCAGTATTTCAGTCTAGTTTTAGTTGTTATTGTGAATTTTTCTTTTGGTTTGTTCAAATACATTTTAACGCAAACAAAATAATAAAATAAGTTTATGAATGTTTATCAGACCGAGTTTTACAGTTATGTTAATTTGTCTTAGCATATGAATCTTGATTAAGATATCCAGGACCGTACTCGTAAAAAATCGGACGATAAAAGAAGCATCATTTTCTTTACTACAAAACACAGTTTTTTAAAAAATAATATGAGATTATACATTTGAAAACCAGTTTTCGACAAAAAACGTTAAAAAAATCCAGGTCCGTATTGAAAAAAATTGACCCGATGATGGTATCTGAAATACGAAACGTCGTATTTAAAAAATGATTAAACAGTTTCAAAGAAAAGTGCTCTAATAATGTGTTATTAGTTTCTAAATACATTTGAAAACAAAAGCGTAAGAAAGTAAACACGAAAAATTATTATTTCGGTTTTTTCCGGATATCTCCGGAAGTATTCAAAATTTTTAAACTTTTTAAACGGCATATTGTTAGGCACATAAATGCACAATTTTGCAATAAATTAAACAAATTCGTATCTCTTACGGTTTTTGAGATCCCCATACAACTACTCGAATTTGTAACACCCTGTATATTCCGGGGATCATTACGATCAAAAAATGTTACAAACTATAGGTGGATTTCTCTTTGTTTCGAAGATATCGAAGGAAATTGTAAAAAAAAGTCTGTAATAAACAACAACCAGAAAATCTAAATGAGTAAGTCTTGATAAATTGAGATAACCTTGATGAGTTGACGTATTTGTGACAAATGACAATGGAAGTGGACGTGCTGCAGCAGCAGAATACCTCAGGCAATACCCAGATCGTATTGTTCCTCACCATACAACATTTTCTAACGTTGCTTGAGAGAGACAGGATCTTTCTCACTGCTTCGTGTAGAAAGAGATGAAAATGGGAACGAGCAGCAAATTGAAGCAGTTTTAAGTGCAGTTGAACGAAGTCCTTCTACCAGTATTCGTAGAATATCTCGAACGACGCGAATTCCTCAAACCACCGTGTGGAGATTTCTGCACCACGATGGTCTTTATCCCTATCATTTACAAAAAGTCCAATATTTACTCCCTAAAAACTTAGAAAATTGAGTACGGTATTGTAAGTGGCTACAAAATAACTTGGAGGTTATTCTACATAAACTGTTTAGGGATGAAACTCAATTTACAAGGAATTGTATTAACAACACACGTAAATATCACATTTGGGCGAAGCAAAACCCACATGTCACAGTCATAGTTAACCATCAACATCGCTTTTTTGTCAACGTATGGTGCGGCTTGTTAAATACCTATCTTATTAGGCCTCATTTTATTGAAGGCCTCTTAGGGCAAAAAATTACTTTCACTTTTTGAAAGAAAAATTGCCGAATTACATGAAAGATGTTCCTCTGAAAGCTCGACGTGACATGTGGTTCCAGCAAGATGGAGCACCACCACATTTTGGGAGACAAGTGACAGTGCTTATTGAAGAGAATTTTCCAGAAAGATGGATAGCAAGAGGTGGTCCTGTAGACTGGCCGGCTTGGTCACCTGATTTATCGCCTCTAGATTTTTTTCTGTGGGGTTGTCTTAAAGCTTGTATACAGGGTGATTCCGAAATAAAGGGTATCCTTTTAAAGGTGGATAGCGGTGTGATAGTACATACATTTGTGATAAAAAACGGTAGGTAAAAATTGCATAGTTTTCGAGAAAAATGCGATTGAAATTTAATCGCTAAACCAAGCCGGTCCTGCTCTCATACTTTTACTTAAGCAAAACTCGATAGGGGTTGACTGACTGTCCTTGTCATTGGCAGGTAGCTCTTGTTATTCATGTGAGGGGTATAATAGTTTTCTGGTTTCTACAATGCTATAAATAACCAATGGGCAGTTTATAACTTTTGCTTTTTAATCTATAAACGAAAAAATATTAAAATTTTATTGTTAGTGATTTTTTTCTGTAAAATTCCGAAGAACCAAAAACTTTAATAAGCATTATCCTCCATAAATAAAAATTGGTTGAATTTATTGAATTGAATTAAATACAGAGGCGATAGCTAAGTAGTATGTACACCCTTTTCTATTTAAAATGTTTTCTATTCACGTGACTAAATAATAAGGGATAAAACGTTGCTTGTGAGACTGAAGCCTAATTGTTCCTGACATACATAAATTATGTTATTATTTTTTTACTGTCTTAATGCATTTCAACAACCCGGCATGTTAAACATATTTGGGACTAGCTATCGCAAATTCTTTAACCTCCTCAACTTCAGATTTAAGAAGGGAAAGTTGTAAAATGTCCAGGGGGTACCTTATGATGACATTATTATTGTTCATTGTGCTACTATACTTGCGTTAGTTCCAAGAAAAGAGGCGTATCTGGTAAATTTTTGCACTACAATGATTTTAAATCTCCCTAACTTTTACTGTTTAATTCGAAGGCAAGAATACAAGAAACACTTTTCTTTTTCTAATCAGAAACGGTTTCAGTTTTTAATATATAGGAAAATTATCAAAATTTTCAACTTTCACGGAGCCACTTCGTTTTTTCATTTTTTGCCTTCTTTTAGCCTTACTTATCACCTATTAAAAGGATATCCTTTATTTCGGAATCACCCTGTATACAGGGTGGCTGAAAAATCGTTCACCAGCCTGTAACTATTTTATTTTTAAAGATATGAAAAAAATTCAAAAGTGAAAGTTGTTTGATGTAATAAGAGGCATAATATCATGCATTGAAAGGAAACTTAAAGCCTACTGTTCTCGCGGAACATCAACTAACTTTAATTGTTTAAATGGAACACCCTGTATATTTCTCAAAATTCTGAATACACCTGAAATTCTCTTTTCAACCATATAACATACCTCACAATTTTCTTGAGGTCTTGGCTTGCAAAATTCCCCGATTTATCAATTCTGGATTACTTCTTATGGGGCTTTTTAAAAGATCGAGTTTATGTAACTCCATCAGCAAGTCTAAATGAGTTGAAAACTAAATTTTTCTGCTCTGAGAATTAAATTATTTCTAACGTGTTGTAACTGGCGTAACTAATGCTATAGTTGCAGCATTTTTATTTTTCAGCTCATTTAGACTTGCTGATGGTGTTACATAAGCATGATCTTTTAAAAAGCCCCATAAGAAGTAATCGAGAATTGATAAATCGGAAGATCTTGTAGGTCAAGTCTTTAAGAAAATCGTGAGGTATATTATATGATTGAAAAAAAATCTCAGGTGTATCCAGAATATTGAAAAATATACAGGTTGTTCCATTTAAACAATTAAAGTTAATTGATGTTACGCGAAGGCAGTAGGCGTTGAGTTTTCTTTCAATGCGTGATATTATGCCTCTTATTACATCAAACAACTTTCACCTTTGAATTTTTTTCATATCTTTAAAAATAAAATAGTTATAGGCTGGTGAACGATTTTTTCAGCCACCCTGTATAATAATGGCAAACCAGATACACGCAAAGATTTGACTAACCGATTAATTGAAGCCACTAATTCTCTTAAAAATAAATTAGCAAGAATTAACTGGCAATATTCTATGGCTCAAAGGGTAGCTGTATGTTTAGAAAATGGCGGTTCTCTTTTGAACAGTTGCTGTAATTTTGTCTTAATTAGCTATTCATTGATGAATAGATTTTCTTTTATGATCAGTTTTTTTAAATGTATTTCGATATCTGCGAAATGAAGAAGAATTCACCTATAGTTTACACAACATTTTTTGATCGTAATGACCCCTGGAAAATATGGTATAAGTTTGTCGGTCAAGTCGCGAAACACCCTGTATATTATTTATGATGATGTCATAAATTTAGTGTGGCGCTTGTATACAAGAAGGCGCGGTATTGGATCAACAAGAGTTGAAGAACTTGTAAAGTGGTAATGATCAAATCTCGAATCTAGGAACTGTAGTCATGATTACGCGCTGCCGTCAACAAAGAAAGTGATTTTAAAAGTGTTGTCTTCGCGTTTACGGAAACAGAAGTTCGCTGCCGGTCGTCCAGAAATCTTTCACCGACACTGACCTTCATACATTCATCTTCTGATTTATAGATGGCAGATACTACGCCTGCATATATTCATCTTTTTACTTATAGGGGACAGCATTTTTTTAAGCATCAAATTTATGAGCTAAACCACACTAAATTCAAGGTTAGAACGCCACACTTGCACCAGGTACACCTTTTTGGTGTAAAATTGAATTGTACGTCCGATTTTCACGTTTAGAAATTCTAATAACCCTCCAGAAAAAAAAGTTATGAGAATAAACTCTTGCCAAAGTAGCATAGCTAGCGCCCTCTATTATCATCATAAAGGCCAAAATTACCATCTAGTTTGTCAAAAACTGAAACAAAATCCCATCAGTAGCAAAGTAAAGATATCGGCTGCTACACTGAACAGTGGGTTCAGAAGTTCTCTTTTGAAGTGTGTCGGGTGTTTCTAGTGTACTCAGTATAACAAATTATAAAATGTTTTTGATATATTGGCATGCCAGAAATAGTCACTGGTCCTTATGCCCGCATTTATAATCAGGAGGTACTTGAGCCAACCTCGAACTTGAACTTTACTCGAGCATACTCTAATATTTTATAGCTGAGACTTACCTCAGAAATACGAATTTGTACTTGTACTCAGACTCAAGGTAAAGAAATTGGCGATTTGAGTTGAATATTTTCACTAAACCAAAGCGTGCTTGCTGGAGCCAAGCATAGACTCACTCAAGTACTGATTATAAATACGGGTATTAGACCATTAAGTACTACAACTTTTTGTTTGCAGATTTTACTGGTATGGGTAACAGTGTTTAATCTTATACTTATTCGAATAGCATTAACCCACAAAATAGCCGGCCCAGTTCCACATGGCGGAGGAAAAGATAATGTGGCTCTAATAAGTGATGGCAGTTATGCGTCGAACATTATCGTTGCACTTTTGAGTGGCATCGTTATGATTATTTTTAGTAAAGTAAGATTTAAGTGGTTTTTAAAATGATAAAATACTGAACTTTATGAAATACTTAGATTTTTCCCTTTGTTGTAAAGGGGTTAATAGCCCTAGAAAGTCCCCGTACAGAACAAGAATACACTTTGTCTTATACTAACAAATTATTTATCTTGGAATGTTTTAATAATTACTCATATCCAATGTATATGGCGTTCTTTAGGGTAAAAAACAAATAGAAACGGAATATCAAGTAAATTACTCAACAATTTGTAAATTTTAATTTCTTAGGAGCCCAAATTTACACATCCCGGAGATATGGCCATTTGGACGTATGCTAGTGGAATTAGAAGAAACATGTGCGATCCTTCAGGATGTACCTCAGATCTTTCTATTTGTGTAGCGATTATTTTAAGTGTTAAAATATTATATTATTGGATTGAGACTGGAATCTTTACGTATCGTAATTTAAAAAGCGTTCCTGCTATGACCAGCACTGAACAGTGGGATTCGGATTACGAACTTACTAGCGTTAATTACAGATATTATATCACAACACTGTATATAGAACCAGGTAAGTTTTTTGTTATCTTGAGGTGTCTCCAGTGGCGGATTTACACATTTGCCGCCAGTAGGCTATTCAAATTTTGCCGCCCCTACCGACCTCTACAATTCGATACCCTAGTTCACAATCATATTAATTACAATTTGTTTGTCAATGAAATTGTAACTTTATGATTTGTGCACTGTAGTTCTAATTACACCACCTTTTTCCCGTAATTAGTATGATTGTGAACTAGGGGATCGATGTGTCATGTCAGTTCCTAGATTATTTTTACAACCAACGATTTAGTTAAGATTGCACAAGAAATAGTTTTTGGGTATATTTCTGAGCTAATAAAAGCTCAATCATGTACTACTAATAAGGTGGAGTAAGGTATGCCTTAATACTACTTACACAATAATGTACAATCGGTAAACGTAATTAAATAATTTTTATTGCGCTTACTTACAGTTTAAAAACAATATATTTAAATTGAATATTCAATTATTACATATTACATGTTGAATTGTTTGTGTGGACCTAATAACATTTTTTAGGTATATAAATTAAAATAATCTTTTTAATTTTTGTAACACATAAAAAAAAATGTTGGCCCAAATTTGCCGCCCCTACTCAGCCTGCTGGTAATCCGCCACTGGGTGTCTCGTATAATAATAAGGAACAGTTGCTGCCGTATAGTCTAGAACAAAAATTTGGGAATTTGCTAGCTATACTGTTCCTAATAGAAAATTCTGAAATTTTCACAGTAATTTTTCTAATTGTCAATTAAATTAATTTTATATTTTTTCATTATTTTGTTGTAACTTTCAAAGATTAATTGAAATAAAGTTAGTAAAATAGTAATAGATTTCGAGGTTAGAAAAAAACAAAGACGAATATCGTGCAAAAGAAGAAAAATAAGCTTTTCCTAGTTGGTTTTAAATTTTAATATCTAATCATTTTAAACTCAGCACTTTTATTTCTTTTTTTCTTTCATTTAGTAATGAAATACGGATTGGTTGTAAGCTTTGGAACGGTGTTACCTATAGCACCTCTTCTCTTACTTATTGATACTGCTGTAACAATACGAATTAATGCATTGATGTTTTGTCAACTCTTAAGAAGACCAGTGCCACGCCGAGTGGAGGGACTAGAAATATGGAATGGAATATTACAGATTGTATCAGTTTTTGGAGTAATAATAAATGTGAATTTTTTATTTACTTGATATGTACCCCGAGCCGGCGCAGGGACATGCTAATGAGGCAACTTGCCATAGCGCCGTGGCGCCCATGGTGACCAGGTGCTGCACAGTGGAGAATAAGGGCCGTCTGACACTGTGTTAAATTTGACGTCAAAATTGACTACAGATTCGTCATTGAAATCTGACATCGTTGCATGTAGCACATTTAACGTCAAAACTACATTTAAAAATTTGACAAGAGAAAATTTAGAACATGTTTTAAAAATCGTGTTAATTCTGCGTGTAAAAAATATGTTCTAAATATTTCTGTATCAAATTTTTAAATGCAGTTTTGACGTTAAATGTGCTGTATGCACCGATGTCAGATTTCAATGACGAATTTGTAGTCAATTTTGACGTCAAATTTAACACCGTGTCAGACGGCTCTAAGACAGCTGAAACTGACATTAAACGCACCAGGCTTACTCTGTTTACCACAGGCGCCAAATACCCTAGCGCCGGCCTGTGTGTATCAGCTGTTGTAGCAATTAGAATTTATACACCAATCTATGCAAACGTGCAAATGGTACTTACATAGATTTATGCAGAAGCCTGACCGATATTAAATTGCACCGCGAGACGCAGGTTTTTATACACATGTGAGATATAGGACGCTTCCTTTCTTTTTAGTGTATGAATCTATTTAAGTAATCTACGCATACATGGATTTGAATATGAATCCTAAATACTTCAACACACGATATATATTTCAGATGTACGTATTCTGCTTCACAACCGACTACGCCAAAAGATGGATTCATTACTACGACGGGGGAGGTAAATCCGCTAATTATATTTGGAACACAATGACAGGTAAATCAAATATATTAAAGCACACACATTATTTAGATTTATTGATACATATATCCAAAAACCAAATGACATTAACACTGAACTCTAAAATTAAAAATCCGACATTTGATGAGGTGTGGTTTATAAGAATTATAAACAAGACTTAGCAGTTCAAAAATAAATCATGGCCTACTTGAGGTGTTTTTTCCGAACATACATTTTATAATTGACTTTGAACACGAGCAGAATTTGCTTGTCTACCTGTAACTTAAGATTGCATAGTATAATGCAAAGGAAAGAACTATAATAATCTTGTTTCAGAATTTTACGTACCCGACTATCCAAAGACCCAATCATCTTCTGATATATCACATTGCTGGTTTCGTGGTAGTAGAATAAAAGTAGATGGATCTCATTACACACTTTCTAGCAGATTTTATGTAACAGTAATGTACCAACATATCTTTACTGTTAGATATTTGGTGAGTAATAAGGCTAGTGAAAATTTGAGATTTAGAATAGCGCGTAGATAGTCGTATGCTCTTATAGACAATGAAAACAGACTGTTCCACGTTATTAATTTACCATGTTTGAATATCCATTCAGATTACATAATCTTCAATCTTTATTAGATACTTCAGTACGGCAGAGTTATAATTATAACTTTTATCTGCTTATTTGTTGAAGGTATTCTGTGATCAAAAACAAATTCATCAAAACTTGCCATGACAGACAGACATTCGTATAAATTGAAACAGTCGCTATTACGTCAATTGATTGGTGTGAAATTACACGTGTCAGTTCCTATCGTTTGATTTTATTTCAGACATGCGTAATCTTTCCCCTGGTCTACTTTGATAATTGTATGTTGGGTCACTTGATATGTCTGAAATAAGATTAGTTCATATTCATATATGTGCACAACTGCTACTGACAGGAAATTGGGCAGTGACTACTTTAGTGAATTAGGCAATAATTAATAAATTGTTCAAAAAGTCAACAGTTCACCTTATTATAGAGTTGGCGCATACCCAATTTTCGTTATGATTTTAACGTTATGAGGATTCTTATAGAACTGTAACATCTTTCAATTTCTGCAATTGGCGTAGATTGTTTTTTATTTTATAATCAAAATTTGTTAAATATCCATAAAATAAAAAAATTAACATTTCAGAACATTGATTGTTTTTTAAGCATAGATGAATGATTTATATCATACTCCATCATAAGGTAATGTGCGCCAAATTGATATTATTAAATAAGTTGCGATAGATAGCCTTTAAACATAATCTAACTTTGTTTTTAAAGAACTTAAATAAAAACATAAGACCAGGGTGACAAACATAGTTGGATGTTTGTAAATATCTGGTCTGGAAAATAAAAAGGAAAATGAACTGTAATACATTGCATATCCAGCAATCAATAAATAAAATAGCGCGTCACATATTGTCGATGTGTAGTAAACATTGCAAACATTCAATGCAGCCTATTACATTGTAATTGTTAATATTTTCCGATTTATAAAAGTATAATACTAGATGTTTAATTAAATATAATTATTGAAATTCCATTATGAAGACATATACTTAGATATTAGTACGAAACATAACCTTGTAAATGAGAATTTGGTCAGATTTCCAGATATCTATTTAGATTTTGACACTTGTTGCTCTTAGATTAATACTGGTAGTGATTATGGATTTCAATTTAAATAATGACGTAAATCAGTTGTTAAATTATCCCGATTATAATTTGTTTTGTTTCAGGCTTTACTACTTATAATTGCAGTAATTTTCTATTTTTTAATTTGGAATCATTCCAGAGAAAAACCATACGATGAAACAATTAATAATCAAGAAGAAGAAGAAGAACCAACAATAGATCAAGCCTAAAAAAAGCAGATATTTCTTATAAAGTTGTATAAAAATAAATAAAGAATATGCAGCTACTTTTATTTTCAGATTAAATAATATACAGGTCGTATTTCAGTGAAGAAGATTTCACATTGGATAATACAATCTATAATACAGTAAAACTATAAAAAGAATTTCTTTTTCATCTGACACATCTTTATAAAAGATTTTTCTGGTTGGTCAAGCACGTCGATTCTTAGTTATTACCTTTTAGAAAATCCAAGGCTAAAAAAATACTTAGCTTTTTCTCCAGAGCAACTGTTACATGCAAATACGGGTTTAGAGACCCTGTACGTGTACGTAACGCAATATAAACAAGGTGTGCCACTTTTAACTAGCTCTATTTGGTCGAAGATGGGTCGGGGTCGAGGAGGGCCTATGGCCTGCGGTAGACGGCAAGAGATACAGTACTTTAAGAAGGGTGCCAGCCTTGGATCACATTGACCTATATTAGACAGAAGTCGGTCCCAAAGCTAACCAACTACTCAGGTCACTAAGAGAAACCAAATATGAGAGTCGTTCTGGAGATATAGCTTCCGTGAAGGTGTTTGGAATTATCCTGCTGCAACTGATTACTTACGCATGTGTTAATATTAGCTTTAAATGCTTCCAGCGTACGCAGCAAAAGTTTGGCGGCAGCTTTCTCCAGGCGTGTTATGGTTCCTACAACAAAATCTAATACGTGTGTCTTCGAAAAGAAAACAACAAATAAAGTTATAACAAGAACATATATTGGCACACGAAAATAGATAAGTAACACAAAGACAGTTTACACATGCAAAACTGTCAAATAAAAATACTGCAGAAAACATAATAGTAGGGGAGCCCATGAGGGGATTTGGGGATTTACTCGAGCGCGGCAGATTAACATAGAGGGGGATACCTCGCACACTGTTGAGTACCTCCACCATATATGAGTCCTTTATATAGGGTCGTGCTTCTAGGGCAGCCGATCAGAATAGTAAAAAAAAATCGATCGTTAGAAATACTCGAGCGCGTCAGATTAAGGTAAGGTGGGTTAATTACAGAGATATGGTAAGGGTAGATGTTGGTATGTAGTTTAAACTCAAAGCTAACATGTCTGATTAAGTACAGACACTATTGTCACTTTTTGTCTCTTTCTTACATATACCAAGCTCAAATGCAAAGTATAACTTGCTCTTTCTAAACCTAGCAATCACTGTAATTGGTTGAAATTCAGAAACCCGCGCTGGTTAACGATATTTAAATAATAGAAATGGAACAGTGAACAAATTTTATTTTATTACTATAAATTTAATAATTTAGTATATTACCAAAAATTGATCACTAAATCAGTCATTAATCAAGTAAAATAATAATTGATCATTTTAATCATTATTTGAAAATCATTGTGAACTAAATTAACCACCCAAGATGATAAAAATGGACAGTAAAGAGGTAGCAAGTTAATGTCAATTTCTAGTTAGTATTATTCTTGCACTGACATCAAAAGCAATAATGAAAAGTAATAAACAGTTTAACTTAAATAAAGACAACAATGCAATGCTCGTATGTCGTATGTGGAATGCAAGTAATACAAATCAAAGAAAATCTATCACAGTAGCTATGAACAAAAAATTGTATATCCTGAATTATGTAAACGTTGTCTTGTTACAATCATTGAATTGTAATCCAACTCTGTAAAATGTTTG